>JANSTS010002733.1:0-12600 GCA_026546915.1 Sylvicola fuscatus
TTTCATCCTCGTTTTATAAACTTTTTGGAGGCATTTTTGTCACTTCCCACTTGTCGTTTAAATAAATCCTTGTGAATCCATATTAGACTTATGATCATTATCAACATCACGCCTCAATTTTCTTTCTTTCTTTTTTTCTTAAACTTACAAATTTACGTGTAGTGGATAGCTGATAAAATGAAAAATCTAGTAGATAAAATGTTAATTTCGTTTAATATTGGCGCCTTCAAAATGTACACAAGCGATGGACGGATCAAATTAATTCGTTATTTAACGCCTACAGTTTTTTTTAAATAAAATAGCCATTGTACTAGCCATTACTAAAACAAATTTGCAGGCGATTATGCATTTTAAAGAACATATGATAAAGTTTCGGTTTAATTTAAAATTTATTTTGGTATTTTTAAATAACTAATTTAGTTTTATTCGTAATCATTTCCAAAACACCACAAGAGAAATTTAAGAATTTGTTTTTTTTTACCATTTTATTAACTATGTATATATAAATATGTGGAACAACTTAATAACTAACATATATTTGTATGCCCCTGTTTGTATGCAAGCTTTTTAACGATTAAAACGGTGACCATGTTATTCATCGATTCCTCACGCGTGCGTTTATTATTGTCGTATTTGACAGTTCAATTTAGTTCCATAACCTTACTATTTTCACAACAAACTGAATCGTTAATGTACCAAAATTGATTAAAATAAATAAATTAAAACAGTGAAATAAATAATTAAATGAACAATGCCTACGTTCGATAAAGACAGTAATGTTCTAATATACAAAGGAAGCAACTTTCTGAAGCAGCGCCTGATCTTGTCCACGCTGAGTGGAAAGCCCATTGAAATCCGTGATATAAGATGCAATGACGACCGGCCAGGAGTCCGTGACTACGAAGAAAGTCTAATTCAGCTGTTTGACAAAATAACAAACGGTACCCGCATAAATCTTAATGAAACTGGAACCGCTCTACGATTCAATCCTGGATTATTATTGGGCGGGGACTTTAAACATGATTGTAACACTCAACGTGGAATTGGATATTACCTAGACGTACTCTTTGCACTAGGTATTTTCTGCAAACATCCACTTAATGTGACACTTACTGGAGTGACCAACAGCAAAGAAAGTCCGTCAGTTGATACATTCAAAACTACTGCGATATCATTGCTAAAAAGGTTTATCGTTGTTGATGATGGTCTGGAGTTTCACATATCAAAACGTGGAGTGATGCCGGATGGTGGAGGTGAAATAAGATTTAGGTGTCCAGTACGAAAAAATGTACGACCAATTCAGTTTTTGAAACAAGGAATGGTAAAGCGAATTCGTGGAATAGCTTATGCAACACGCGTGTCTCCAGCATTAGCCAATCGTTCAGTCGAAACAGCGAAAGGGGCTCTGCTTAATTTTATACCAGACATTTATATTAATACGGATCAAAGTCGTGGAAAGAATGCTGGGAAAAGTCCTGGATTTGGAATCAATTTGGTAGCTGAAACTACAGAAGGTGTATTTTATTCAGCAGAAGTTGTTTCCAACACTCAGACAGAAGTATGATACATTTTTAATCAGATTTATTAAATGATTATTAATTTTTTTTTTTTTTGAAAAAGGGCGAAGATCCGTCAGTGCCAGAAGATGTGGGAAAACAAGTTGCAGTCAAACTTCTGGATGAAATATACAGAGGGGGTTGCGTGGATTCTTCATTCCAATGGTTAGCTGCACTTTATATGGCGCTGGGACAAAAAGATGTTTCAAAATTCAAAACTGGTCCTTTTTCACAATACACGATTAATTTTCTGCAACATTTGCGAGAATTTTTCGGAATAACATTTAAATTGGATAACCAAGAGCTGGAGGATGAAGATGAAAATGAGCCGGGTGCTGAGAAAGTTCTGATGACATGTATTGGTGTCGGATATACAAATATTAATAAAAGGACGAACTAAATCAAATAAATGTTTATACTAATTACAAATTGTATTCTTTAACTTAGTTTTTTATAATAGTTTAATTAGCTTCTTAGTTTTTTATTCCTAACACCACTTGCAAGCTATTTTGAAGAAATATTTGTATAAATACATACCGACAAGGGTATACTGTATATACATCTTTTATTAACTTAAATAATAGAAATTTGCGCGGATCGGCGAATGTATTTGTTTACAATTACATGCGACGACTAGTATTAATGTGTTGGTTACATTCCATCTGAATTTAGTGAAATGATAATATAAGAATTAGAATAATTGCATATGGCACTATGATAATAAAAGATAGATAACAATGTAACGTACAGAATAATCATGAAGTTTTTCACATTGGTACCGAATATTACCAATCCATCTCTGCACAAACACATTCTAGTGATCCGACCACGACTACTACCACCCAATATAAGTTGCCACTTGCCAACTTCCAGTCACTAAAGTGATGACGCTGTCGACTGTTGGCTTAAGGCAAGAGAGGTAATTTTTGATCATCTCCCGGCGACGGGCGAACGTTAATCAGTGAGCTGTTGACCGTGGACGAGTGTAGTCACTACAATTATTCTCTGTAACAAAAATTTAATTCAAGATGAATTCTTTGAAGAAGATTCCACTTCGCACAGTAAGTCTTTTACAAAATCAAATTTTAATGAATAATAACAAAACAAAAATTAACAGGGTTTTCTATCAATAACAGATCTCCAGGGCTTTGATCCAGCCAAGTGCTGCCTTCTGCTCAGAGGGCGTCTCTAAGCCAACTCCATTAACCTTCCTGACCGAAGATGAAAAAATGATGAAGGATACAGGTGGGTGTTTATCTATTGAAACTGCAACATGTTTTCATTTATGTTAAACGTGGAGCATAATAAGTGGTAGCGAGAAGGATTCGGGGAAATTGCTATAATTTTTAGTGAAGAATATTAACCGGGCAGAAACTGAAAGTTGGTTTGGCCGTTGATGTGTCCACACAGTATACGGGATTGTTATGTAACTTTGCGTTAAAGTTGGGGGCTCGGATCGGATAAGCCTATCCGTATGTATATTTTCATTTGTATGCGCGCAATAACTTGAATGTGGCAAAGATCTCGTAAACATCGTTTTACTACTAACAAGTTCAACCAGTTTTCGGAGGCAAGATTTATTCAAATTTGAAGTGCAGTTTATAACTGCATATAGTGTCATACATTTTCCTTTATGATGCTTAATTACCAATTAAGTTCATCGGAGTGCAAGCAAATTTTCTGACTATAAATTGATTGATAAAACCGTATTGTCGTTGTCTATTCGCTTACGTCTCAAAAAATGTTTGCGTGGTTTGTGTTTTATCGGAACCATGTGTGTGTATTATTCAATTTTTTTGATTTCTGTATTCATGTTGTATCTACGTGTTTTTTGTATTCTTATCCAGAATACGAATACACGTTTTATATCAATTAAAACGGCCTTCAACTTATATTTATAAGTAAGTTTGTGGCGCATGCGATAAAGATTTTTGAGACAGGGTGTTTATTTTGAATTTTATTAGCATTGTTTTTATTGCAAAATTTAAGACTTCTTGCAAAATATCAGATTATGAACTTATCAATTATACACGATGCTCTTGAAATATTAATCTTATCGGTGTAATAAAATTATGGCTTTAAAAGCTGAATATTGAATAGAACTAATCGTAATAACTGATAACGGTATATTAATTATTTAAAATAAAAAAATACGACAAAAAATCTGCTTCAAATTCTTTAAATAAAATAACGCTAGTGTGTTATACGTAATATTATTATTTACAACAGACTTCACAGCGATGCAATTTTCGTTTAAGAATAATAATAAGTATAATTGTTGATCATGATGTCAATCAAATACTATCTGAAACTCGAAGGATGAGACATTGGAATAGTTTTCTTGAAATGCAACCTAGAAAGTTGGTTGTGATTAAATTATTATTATTACCGCAAACATTAGAAAAGGAATCATTAAATTACTAACGACTTGAATCATTGTCTTATCGTTATTTAACTTATTTAATTTGATACCATTCACAAAAGATAGTGCTGGATTTGGCGCTTGCTTTTTGGCAGGCCTTGTACTGCTAAAAGATAGCGAAAAGGCTTGGGATCTGTTGCGTAACTTTTGTGTACCACTACTGGACGGGTATTTTGAATATGTGTTCGTCGGCACATCGTCTTGTGTCTTATCAGAAAACGAATATGTTAATAAATGATTGATTTTGAAATTGAATAGACAAAACTAAAAGTAGATCCAATGAAAACAATTTCTTAATAGTTACCTTTATAACATGATTTATTGAACGAAAAATTTGTCTTCCAACACTAAACAGTCGCCAAATTGGCCCAGGAGAAAATCGCTCCATTCGTCAAGCAGATGGACGAAAATCATCGTTTTGAAAAGTCCGTTGTTGATGCCATGTTCGAAAACGGCTTGATGGGAATGGAAATTGATACGGAGTTGGGCGGAAGCGGTTGCAACTTCCTAACAACCATTTTAACCGTTGAAGAGTTGTCTAAAGTTGATCCTGCGGTAGCTGCACTCGTTGACATTCACAATACCTTGGTGAATTCGTTGGTCATCAAAGTAGCTAGCCCTGAACAGAAAGCTAAATATTTGCCAATGCTGGCACAGCAATGTGCTGGTAGCTTCGCACTTACTGAACCATCGGCTGGCTCCGATGCGTTCTCACTAAAGACGACGGCGAAAAAAGATGGCGATGATTATGTAATCAACGGTACGAAAATGTGGATTTCTAACTCAGACATTGCTGGAGTGTTCTTAGTCTTTGCCAATGCTGATCCTTCAAAGGGATACCGAGGTATTACCACATTTATTGTGGAACGCGACACTCCTGGGTTGACAGTGGCCAAGCCAGAGAATAAGCTGGGAATTCGCGCTTCAGGAACTTGCATGTTGCATTTTGAAAATGTGCGTGTACCAAAAGAAAACATTTTGGGCGAGTTCGGACATGGCTACAAGTATGCTGCAGGATTCTTGAACGAAGGCCGCATCGGTATCAGTGCTCAGATGTTGGGTCTTGCCCAAGGTTGTTTTGACGCTACCATTCCATATTTGCTGGAGAGGAAGCAATTCGGACAAGAAATCTACAATTTCCAGGTAAATCTTTTAATCAATATTGTTAACCATATTTTTATCTGATTAAATATGTTTTCTGTGACAGTCTATGCAACATCAAATTGCCACAATTGCCACCCAAATAGAAGCAGCTCGTCTTTTGACCTACAATGCTGCTCGATTAGTCGAAGCTGGGGTACCGTTCGTCAAAGAGGCTGCCATGGCTAAATACTATGCATCAGAGATTGCCCAAACGACGACAATCAAGTGCATTGACTGGATGGGTGGAGTTGGTTTCACTAAAGATTTCCCACAAGAGAAATTCTATCGGGATGTTAAGATCGGTGCCATCTACGAGGGTACAACTAACATGCAACTTTCAACAATTGCCAAACAAATTAAGCTGCAATACGCTTCATAATTCAATGTTCTTCATTGTGTACCACAATTGCATTTCTTTTGAATTGTCAATTTAAATAAATTGGACTTTTCTATTAATATAATTATTAATTTACATTTGGGACAGTTAATATGTATTTTCAAAAATTTAAGTTCAAATCTTATGTATTAACCATTTTTTAAATGAATAAATTTTAATTATAAAACATTCAGGCGTTTACATAATTATCAATCCGATACGATCCATGCAACTGTTGTTGAATTACCTTTTTTCTCAATAATTTTTAAATAATAATATAAATAAAATTAGTTTACAGTTGGTTAATTCCTAAACGGATTCAAATTTGAAAAAATTGAAAATGAGGCAGTTAATTTTTTTTTATTTAACGACATTTACGTCTATCATCCATAGTTTAAATAGATTTTTATAGACAGTTTATAAAAAAGTGACGGGTTTTTATAGATAAACATTTTTCTTAAATAAATGTTTTTTTCATCTAATCAATTTTTTAGAATTTTAACTAAATAATTTAACGCATGACACTGGACCACCCTGTTAAACGTCGCAACTCGCTAAGTCGCTAGTTGCGCATGTACAGTTGGGCGCGTCCGTTATTGTGTATTTCCCCTTAGGCTACTTTGTTTTGTAATTATACAGACATTTGGTGATAAGCCGAATGTAAGGCATGAAGCGCAGATTCTTGTCTTGATAATACTATCGGAGATGCGCAAATTGCATTCAATTGTCGTGAAAATGATGTGCTAACAAACCAATAAATAAGTGCCTGTAAAGAAGTCAAAAAAGTGAGTGAAACCGTCTAAATAACTAAGCAATTTGAGCGATAATAAAAATGTGCTGTCAAATTTCTTCAAAAAAAAAACACGGAAGCGGACGTTTAAATTATTTAGTGACCAGTGACCACACAAGAATACATATTTGAATCTGAAAGACAGTTTGCGTGAAAGGTTATTTCAGTGCGTATCCTATTATGAATAATTGTAATGAGACACAATGCTTTAAGACCTGTTGCCTTCTTTTTGTTGATTCAAATTAGCATTTCGATGAAATCTTGAAGTCAAAAACTCACCCACTTGCAAGTAGATTTTAATCTTTATGTTTATATGAATTTACATTTATTTTTGTGTGTTGGTTATTAATTTTAAATACAAAATTCTTCATTTGAAAAAGTTTTTTCTTAAAAATCTTCTAAAACAATATGAGTGACCTTGATGTTTCAAATCTTTTCAATGTAGATTATTTTCGGTACAAACCTTTTTTAATCTAAAAATAACTTTCAAAATTTATATTAGGATTTATCTGTAACGATGAATATTTTATCAAATATTACTCATGCAAAAAACAAGCATTCATGATAAGAACCAATGAACAAAAATATCTCCGCTGCAAATAAGGCGAATGTTCTTGAAAACAAACAAAACTGAAATTGCAATAGCTTCTGTAAAGATCATCAAATACTAAGCTTAAAACGGACAAATAAAAGATAAATAAAATTTACACCTCGATTATTGCCAAACCTTTCTTAATTAGCTTCCACAAACAAATTGAACGAACCAATTATAGTTAATTTGTGTTAAATATACACGAGCCGCCAGCAAAAGTAAACAAACTCACGCGACCCCACAAATAACTGCAAACAATTCAACTCAGTATTGTCAATAATGGTATCAAGTAGTGTTCATATTTTGTATTGATTTCAGATGAAATTGACGATAACATCATTATTGTTAGTGGTTCACCTGGTAAATGCTCGCATTCCAGATGAACCATCGATGCCAAGTCCAATATTGACGACAGCTCCGATAATCACGACAACACCAACCACAAGCGATCAAGAGACACCAGTTGCTCCACTGGAAACGTGCTTTTATGCAGAAGCTGACTTGTGTACAACTTTTAAAGAACATCTGCACGATTCATGGCCGGACTGCAAAGAATGCATGCCGCATCCCAAAATTTCAAACTCACTGGTATGCTGCAATGTGACTGATATTGATAAGGCTCTCTCATGCGTGCCGTCCAGTCCTGGACCTCTTAACACATCATATTGGATCAATTTGCACATACGTAATGCGACGTTAGACGAATTGGACGTATCCCACAAGTTTTGGAAGCGATTGGATAGCCTCGTAGTGACGGACGGCAACGTTAAGAAAATATCAAAAGAATTTACTAAATTTTCCTCGCCAAAATGCATCAATGTTTCGAATAATAATCTTTTTGAGATCACTCCACGTGCTTTTAAGGAATTAGTTAGTCTACAGGTGCTTGATATTTCGCATAATAACCTATCGATGATGCCTAATTTAAACAGTGTTGCAACTGATCTTCGATTGGATATAAGGTTTCTATTTATTTAAATTGTTTTAATGAGTTGCCTAAAAGTGGTTTGTTTGCAGGAAAAATGATGGAATGTTGTGTAAATCTGTACTGGAATCAATAGAACGTGGTGGATTTCTATTTGTAGATCCGGAAGCTACATCGTGCCTTACGAATCAGACATTTAATTGGTTCAACTCGACTGACAGTATCCCACTTAGACAGTTACAGCGCATGAAACAGCTGCAGACTGAGTGTCCGAAATTTGGTCATATTAAATGCCACTGTGAAGCTGAAAGAATGAATTATGAAGTAAGTTAATATTACTATAACATTTTTTTCATATTAATTTTTTTTTTGGTTATAGAATAAAGATAATGGAAGACATTTGGTATTTACTGCAAAGGTAGATTGCTCTGGCCTTGGGTTAACAGAACTTCCTCCAACACTTCCAACAGAAACAATCTCATTAAATATTTCAAGAAATAATGTTTGTATAAATCAAAATTCAGCCAGTCGGCCACACAACTAACAAATAATTAATTTATATTTAAGATCACAAGTTTATCAGCAATTAGTGATAATCCGTCTTACAAGAATTTAATTCGTTTGTACGCAGACGACAATCAAATTTCATCTATTCTTGATCTCGAAGGAACTGACTTTATTGAATATTTTGACACTCTCTTTCTAAGGCGAAATCAATTGAAATCGGTAAAATTGATATGCATTCATGGATTCAACATTTGTAAATGAGAATTACTTTCAGATTCCCACCTACCTTCTATCAAATACATTGGATCGTAATCCAAATGGACGTCTTTTATATCTTGAGGGCAACAAGTTGCATTGTGACTGTAATTCGGCAAAAGTGTTAAGAGTAATTTTGTTTATATAATTATTAACTATATAATTACATATTTTCTGATTTTTTTATGGTGAGCAGCCTTGGTTGCTCGCTCGACAGAGTCATATTCCTGACTACGATCGAATATTGTGTGAGAATATTCCCGCCAAAATACTGGAGCTGTCTGAAACGAAACTGTGCCAATCGCCACACGACTGGACGGATTATATTTACTATTTAATAGCTGCTGAAGTGCTGTTGCTGTTTGCCTTAATCATGAAAGTGTCGTACGACTATTGGATATTTAAAACGGCGGGATATTTGCCGTGGCCTGCTAGTAAAATGCCGAAACTGCCTTGTGATTGGCTGTGTGAATCATAATCTTAAGCGCTTTAAAATATGTAACATTTTCCATTATCTCATATGAATTTATTTTTATTTAAAGTTTTTAGAATTAAACTGAACCATGACTATTTACTATAAACTTACTTTCTATTTAACATTTGAAATTTGGTCGCTGTCATTACTCTCATCGGATACGACCGTTTGAGGTTTGTCATTGGTGCAGTGCGTTTGCAAGTGAGCGTCCAAACTGGCTGCCTTGACGAATTGATGACCACAAATGTAGCACTCGAATTTTTTGATGCCCAAATGAATACGTTGGTGGTTGTAGAAGTTAGAACTGCGGCCACATTTGAAACCACACACTTTGCACTCACAGATCTTGCCCGTTTCATGTATGCTCATGTGTGACATATATTTTATCTTCTGATTGAATGTTTCGTTGCAAATGTCGCACTTAAAATCCTTGTGTGTTTTTACATGAGCATTGTAGCTGGACGATGTGTTCATTTTTCGACCACAGATTCCACATTCATATGGCTTCTCACCAGAATGAACACGCGAATGTATTGTCAAGTTTTGAGATTGCCCGAATCCTTTTCCACAAACTTCGCACCTGCAGAATTGTCGGTAGAAACATGTGATTTTTGATTTACTATGTTTGAACTTACCTGAAGGGTTTTTCACCAGTGTGCACTTTTTGATGTCCTTTTAGACAAGCCAGGGCGCTGAACTTCTTCCTGCAAATTTTACATTCCAAATTAACATCATCACTATGGATTTTCTTATGAACCTTAAAGTATTCCCAACTTATGAAAACCTTTTTGCAGATTTCACACTGATAAGAAGGACGTTCCTTCTTTATATCCTCCTCGCTGATGCTATGAATTCTCATGTGCTTCATAAAATTAGGTCGAAATCGAATTGTTTTGTTGCAAATTTTGCACAGGAATGGCTTACAATTTGCAGCATGTTTCTCATAGCTTTTAAACGACTTTAACTGTGTCGTGCAGATGGAACATTTAAGATCATTTTCATGTGCGGATTGATGTAAACCAAATTTTTCTTCATTGTCATAACCAAGAGAACATAAGTCGCATTTGAACTTGCTTTTTGGCACCGAATTAGGAGGTTTTCGTTGTCTTAAAGAATATGGGCGAATTATCGAGATTGGGTTGTTTGTTTCATCATTACTGTTATGTGACTCGATCGGATCTGATTCCTCCTCCTGGAATGGATTCTCTTCAATAACAATTTTTACGTCATCGTCAATGTCAGGCGATTGAACAGAGGTTTCAATTTGGATGTATAATGGTGAGTGAAGAGAAGACTGACTGCTTTCAGGTGATTGTATGTCTCCCATTATTGCTGCAAATAATGTATTATTTATGCAAGTGAATTACATGATCAATAACGTTTTGATTGAAATACAAAACTTCATTTAATTGACAACCATTTTTTCTGATGCGTTTTACACAATAACTAATTTAACAAAACCACTTGTTTATTGCACAATACTTAAAAAAACACTTATTTGTACTTTCTAATTGCATTTGCTTTTGTAATATATAATATATATGTAATAACGGGCAACATATAATAATATTTATAATTAATTGGAACTTGTGTACACAAAATTAAATAATTAAAATATAATTAATGAAAAAAAAATGTTTTTATTGTTTTAAATATTCAAAAGTGTTTTTAAATTTTGATTTTTTGCTATAAAAAAAGTCCCATAAAGTTTTTGATCCCAAGAAATAGACATTTTGTAAACTGTTTTGTTATATGGTATATATATTTGTATATGTCAGAATGACAGCCCCACAAGTCGATCAATCGCACTTGTGTGCATGGTTCTGTGAATGGCTGAAAACATTTACACAAAAGAGAAATCGGGTTTGTGTGTGGTGGCTGAAAAAGTCAATGCAGTGAAAAAATATTTAAAACATTGGTTAAAGAAATAATTCGTCATCCAATTGTGTCCATCAGTGCATTAAAATTCATCTGATGAAAATGCATTTCATTGCAGTGAACAAAAATTGCTGAAAAGCCCATAGATTTGGCCAAAATTTAGGGCACTTGTCTTCACTCGCACACAAGGGAAATAAAGTGCTGTGTAGAGGAAAAAGAAGTAAAAAAGGAGAAAAAACGCCACACACAAAAAGTACAGTGAAGGAAGTGTATTCTTGACGGAGTGAAGAGAGAACGAAAAAGGCGTTTGTCTCGTAAAGTTGTGTTTTTTTTGATAATGATAAAATTGTGCAGCACATAACGTTAAATCTAAAGGTAAATCCAACCTGAAAAAATCCATTTTAACACATCGCAATTGGTATGCTCAATAATCTTTTGTTTCAGCACCCACAAATCAAAGCTGGCCAAGCTGCATATGAATATGTGCAATTGTTTTTCACGCTGTGTGTAGCGCACTGGCTTCAAGGTAAACAAAGACAAACGTCGAGTGAAAAGTCGTCGACGATGAGAGGAAAAATATTGGGGAAAAATCGACCATCATAAAAATGAAAAATTGAATTAACTGTTGTGCAACGAATATAGGAAAAAAAAAAGTTATAACTTTTTAAGTGTTCAGTGTTCGATTCTCATCGTCTTCATTACTGCAAATGTGATATTTTCTATAAAAAAAAAATAGGTGTAAAGAACCTGCCAGGTGCAGATAATCATTGTTTGTGAGAATTGTGTGCAATAATTGTAAATGTATAAAATAAATTTTGCGAATTCAGCACGTAAAATAATTGTGAAAGTGTTGTTGTGATTGTGTTTGACATCTAATTTTTGAGATTATATCAAGAAATTGTGGTATTGCAGAAAAGTCGTGTAATTAAATTGAGTTGAAACATCCAGAAAAGATAAAAAATTAGCGTTCGGTTGCGAAAAAAAATACGGTGGCCGAACAATAATAATTGACGTAAACCAAATTTTGTTTTGCCACCAAGTGTCTGAGAAAACTACAAGAGAAAAAGATCAAAACACAGAATCGACGAAAGAAAGACAAACGCACACATTCACACTCTTCGCCTTTGGACTTTTCTACTGATCATCAGCAACAATGTCCTCAAGGAACATACCTTCCGATAAGGTGAGACACACAATAATGAGTATTTTGAATGAAAAAATTGCTACTCCGTACACATTGAAATCATTCAGTGACTGAAAACGTTTTGTTTTTGTTGTCTCCTGGGGTTTGACTAAACGCTGTCGTCCAGGGGGTCTCGTAACCATTTTACGACGTGCTGTTCATGCGTCGTTGCATTAATTGTCACACAACATCACCAAATGTTGAATCGCTTTTTTACATTCTTAAAACTCATCAATTAACAAATAGTTTACTGACAATTATGTTTGGAAACCTGTTAAACTTTAAATCAAATTTTACTGTTTATTGTCAGATTTCATCAGCGAAACAGGTTCGGTTGGCAAAGTGTTTGATTCAAAAATTTGCCAAACATTTTAAATCAATTTCTAAAATTCAATATACCAATATTCATTTCTGTCACAAATTGTCGAAATTCATTTTTTTATACTGCTAATTAAAAAAAGTATGCAAACATTTTATTGACTAATTATCAGGTTCTTT
>JANSTS010002733.1:14514-29778 GCA_026546915.1 Sylvicola fuscatus
AACTGAATTGACCCAGTTCCATTCTACAATGGTCATCCTATATTAGTTCAAGTTGCCAAAACACTATAGAAGCAATGTGTATATGTACTTTGTTTTGTTTCCAGGTTGGTTATGGATATTTGTCATTCAAGATAAATAATTAAATAGAAGATGCGGTTTGGTAATATGTTAACAAAAGAAGGTCGACAACCGTCTTCCACTGTAAAAACACATAAATGTGAAGGATTCTTGCACATTGGTCAAAAAATAATTTTTATTTTAATAATGCATCGCACGCTAATAACATATTAATAAGGCGGTCTTCATTCACCATGGTGGCTGTCCAGTGTCCATCCTCGTAGACAATATGAGCGTATGAGCTCCATTATAGTCAAGGATTGACACCCTTGGGAACATTCCAAATAACTTTGTCATTTAGGGAAACGGAAATTACTTTCGTCATCGCAATTCTGAGCGTTGCGTTGTATTGCCATTCAGCTCTACATTGAGCCAGTATTACGTCAAGATGTGTCATTGTAAGCTGAAGAGGCGAACTATGGATGACGTATTCTAAGTGTTATACAAGCAGACAACGCGTTGTTGTTAGTCGATGTGACGGCAGAATTTATCGGTCAAAATCACATTAGACCACAATTTCTGGTTGTTTGTCATAATCTGCGGATGCCTAATTGACAAATTGTCTCTCCTGCGAGGATTAAGTACATCATCATGGCCGCCGCCGCCGCTGAATTGTGTGGGTCTCCTTGCGAAATGGTTGCGTAGACGCTTCCTTCAATCTTCATAATGTCTTTGCAGAAACTCGCAACTATATGAATGTGGTAAAAAGTTTGTTTGCACCATGAATTTTCCGGTGTATTTTTCATTTCCAGATGGTTAGACATTGCCGACGATCACTGCGTGAAGCCATAAAAAATATGAAATCTAAACTTCCGACTCTGTGCTCAGTACACACCAACTACCAAGCACAGGCAATTTCTTGTGGCGCGAGTTAGATGGTTACATCACAGGGGACTTTGTCGGCGTCGCGTCGACTGAAAATCCACCATACATAGTGCAATTGTATGTACTGAATGTAAATTGTGCAGCACTTTCTTGTTGTGTAATTGTTGTAGAAAAGCAATTTTCCAATGTAATCTCTGACAATGCGTCTTATTAAATTATTACGTTACGTGTCTGAGAGGTCTAAAAGCAAATTTTAATCGTACATATAAACCATACGTTATTCTTAAAGATTGGTCTAGTTCGAAATGACCTACTTATTTCATTCATTGTTGTACAATATACACGTCTGTCTGAACCAACTACAAAAAGAGTAGCATAAGGGAACCTATTAAGATTGATGCGGTGCGTGAGTTTGAAACAATGAAAACAATTGTATACACAAAACCACAAATTATAAAGTCTTAGTTGACCAGAATTAACTGTAGTTTCCAAACGAACTGGTGGAGTGGTGTTGCTTTAAGATGCCGTTTGATTTTAGTTTATATCGCCTGTTCTCAAAAGATACTTCAAGCGCGAGCCACTCGAAACAGATGATCAAAGAAAAATTGGCGAATCAACTGCGCTCTGAAGAGCTGGGAAGAAATTATCCCACACCAAAACATTTTTTTTTTCGGTGGTTTCTCTATCCGTTATTTCTTGTTAATATTAATCTTATTTTAATTGTATTTATTTGTTGAAATGTGGAACAGAATTGCTGAAGATTAATTCCGAGTTATAAAAAAATGTTTTCGTCTTCTTTTTCGGCGGTTTTATTTTTTTGATAACAATAATCATCTAATTAATTATTTTTAATTAATTTGTCAACACTATTGAGCAATAAATAAAAACCAAAAAGCCACAATCTCTGCTATTAATTATATTTATTTTACATATTAAAGTCAAAACAATCTTTTTTTTATCTCATTAACGTTCATGCCGTAAGAATTTGCGGTTTCATCAGCATTATCACTCATCAGCTTGAAATATGATCGACAAACTCATGCATTACGCATGTAAGACGATTGTGGACTGTAGACTCGTCTAATCACAGAACCAGCGATTTCTGACTCACATATTTGGCCGTGGATTATTAAAAAGATTGTCAATTCAACTTTGCAATAGTTAGCGGTAATCTTATGACTAATTGACCTTTTTATGTGGGCACATCCAGTTTATGCAGGTGCAGCTACGTGGTAATTCGCTGGTGTAATCGCTTAGTTAGAACCTCTCTTGAGGCGGTATGTTAATACGATTTGCCTTGTCCTTCATGAAACATATGTGATTACAGACCACCAATGTCAACGTCGTATTTATCCAGCCACATTTGAATTTAAATTAAAATCTTGTTCGAAAAGTGCTAGCAGGAATATTTCGAGACATGAGCATTGAGGAGTTGTAACGAACCTAATATACCTGCCTTTTGCATCAATGCAGCCGAGTATTTTAGCTGTCCTCATTCATCTTTCAAAATTTCATTCATCTTTTTTAATCTTGCGGAAATTACATGTACCTGTGCTATATATTATATTATGTTCTTGTGTATGTAAATAGTACAGGTTGAAAATGTATGTGCAAAAAACTTGTTCCACAAAAAAAAACTGTGTGGTTTATATTTCAGTATTTTTTAGGAGTTTTCCCACAGACTTGCTCCTTGTTGAGTTTTTTTTTTCTCATGAATACGGCCACTTTTTGCCATACAAATAATTCGTAAATAGACTTAATTGTCGGAAATGACTTAGTTTTAAATTAAAATATACGATAATGTTTTTTTAGTATTATCGAAATTTTATTCATATGCCAATGGATAAAGAAGATTGAAACGAATTCAGGTATTCTGTTTGCACATATGCCTGGCGTTTAAGGAAACAAGGAAAAACGAAGTCAATAGCTTACGGTGAATTCTTAGAACGTTTATTATTACTTTATTTTTATACCTACAATATGTTCTGCCGCTCAAAGTTCTTTAAGAAGAAATGATATACCTTTATGTATGAGCGACTGCAAAAAGTTGTAGGAGCTCACTTTAGGTCGTCGAATTCCAGGAAATATCTGTAATTTTATTGTTCGTTTACTTCCTTTGAATCACTTAAAGGGGAAATGATAAATGGGGTATTATGGATTTTCGGTATGTTTGTATAGTTGTAAGACGGCACATATCTGCTCTGACTAACTACAGCATATCACATGTGTACAGTGCACAAGTGTAGTTGACGTCACAACAATAAAGTAATCCTTTATTTCACGCCAAAATTCGATTCTTACCTAAAATATAAAACGCAATTGACCTCATTTTAACGTACCGGATGTTGGCATGTTTCGTTAGGGCCACAAAAGCCACAAAATTCATTTTAAACAGCAAATGGCAGCTGATAAATTCCGTCAATATGTGTTTTCGTCTCATATTTTTAGTCATTCTTACTTTTTGTTCTGATTTTGGATATCCTTAATAAGTAATAACCTCATAGTTGTGTGAGTACACTGGAGTAAAAGACAGCTGATGTGCTAAAATAAATCAATATAAACTTAATACAAAACAAACACATGCTTTGTGTATTTATATACTTAAATACATAATTGATTGTGTGTTTCCGATATTCATTTCATAGGCATTTATGTAACAGCCAAATTTTTTAAAGTCATTCAAAGACATCCCACAAAATCCAATCAAACAACAAACGAATATATATTTTTTAAACTAACGTGAATTGTTTTTTTTGCAGATAAATTTGCGCTTAATTTTGGTAAGTGGCAAAACGAAAGAGTTCTTATTCAGCCCCTCGGACTCGGCTGGTGATATCGCACAAACGGTTTTCGACAACTGGCCTGAAGGTAATTTTACAGAACTAACATTATGCATATCTTAACATAAACAAAAATAATGCACGACGAACGCGTAATAGACAGAATACCACTCGTGGTCGTAAACATGACATGGGTCGCTGATGACGTGAAAAAAAAATTTACGAACGTCATATGTAACATTTTCAATAATAAATGTATGCCAAATCCCCCATCGAAAGCACACAGCGAAGAACAACTCGACGCCGTTCGCGCGACGCCTGCACATGCAATCAACAAATCATCTCAAATCGTACAACTTTGGAAGAAGCTGTGAGATTTGTCCCCGCATGAACACATCTTATAGTAATTGAATTTAGAAGTTTAAAGAGCTCGGCATCGATTGAGGCGCGTCAAATACTAGCGCACTCATTAGGAAATAGTCCGACCACACAGACGGTTGCGTGGCGCGCCGCGATGCCGCGACAGACTGGGCACACCATGGCAGAGCGTCAAAATATTTTATGTATTTTTTTTTGTTCGTACAGAGCCGGCGCGTCGCTTTTTTCGGTTTTCGATGCGATGATGACATCGTGTCAGACGCTCGGCTACCGCTGCCTAGTCATATATATTTAGACTTGATTCTCCAACTTTGTCGCCTGGATGAGATGACTGCCGATCCCATTTCGTGTGGCACTGGCCCCAATTTCGATTTAAACACATTTGTTAATTGCATGATTGCACAAGTTTTTGATTAAAGCGTCTGGCTTAGTGGCTGGGCTAACCTTTAATGGGTTACTTCACTGTTCCTACTTAATTACTGAATTTCTGGTTGTGCTAAAAGTATTCTAATCACTAATGGAGTCATCAAAAGTGGACATTTGATCTATGCACCCACAATTGCGTGTATTTTGAAAGGTCATGAAACTTATATATGTTGTTAATTGAAAACACTTATTGATGTTGTATGTTGGTAAATATTGAATGAAATGTGTAACACAAACAATTTTTTGCAACATTCCCAGCAGTTTGTACGATATTCCGAAAACTACATTGTTTTGTTGCATAAACTTTTAAACGTATTATTTATTCACTGAAAACACCTCATTGTTGGGAAAATAGTTGCGTACCCAGACTGCTGGCTAAGGACCATAATCAGTGACTCGGCAGTGACGCAATAATTGTATCTAACAATCGGTTCGTGCGAACTTCGTCTGTTATCCTAAAGTCTACAGTCTACATGGGTTTCGATCTGCTTTCATATTTAATGTACATGCTGCAAACATATATAAAGATGAACAGCGCATAAAGTATATGCTGTCGACGAGCATGCCACTTGCCAGTCGCCAGCTACCTGCACTTTATAGCCGTTGGGAAGACACAGGGCGTCAAGGGCGCAGACACAGATCGATGTCATGTTTTCGACACATTTTTTGCGCGCCTATAAATACTTACGTTTATGAATTGGTGTAATAAAACGACGTCACTTTTATCTCTCTCGCGACCCTCGAGCTGTCCGAAAGAAAGCCATTGATTGTCGTTAATATTATAGAGCAGAGAGCGGACAAAGAAGGCACATAGTTCTTTGTAGATCGATTTAAATGCGGGTTCAATTTAAAATTGACAAAACATAAACACATAAATCAATATTACAAGTGGGTCGATAATGGTCGTCCGCTAGCATTTTCTATATACTCGGTAAGTCGTAATACAGATGGGATTAAGAAATAGTACTTCTCTCGACAAATTTTGTAAAAGTGGATAGACTCTCTCGCTTTGTTTGAACTCATATAGTACAGAATTCGGTTGTTCGATGGCAAGAGTGCTTTAATTAATTTTAATTTGCTTTTTCAATTTGCAGACTGGGAGGCTGAGGCGGTGTCGAAAGCTGAAATACTCAGACTTATCTACCAAGGTAGATTTCTCCATTGCAATGTTACATTAAGTGCTTTAGGACTTCCTTTGGGTAAAACGACTGTAATGCATTTGGTGCCTAGAGATAATTTGCCGGAACCAAATTCACAAGGTAAGTCCAATCGTTTCTATGTACACAATTCAATTGCAGAATTTAATTTAAACAAATGGTTTCTTTAATCAACGATAAAACTATTCACTTTTCGTTGATTAATTAGAATGTTTAAAGTTTAAAAGATTACAACGAAGAATACTTGGCCGTTTAAAACTATTTTTCGCCACTAGTTCAGATTGTGTGCTAGTATTCACCTTTAACTGTATTAATTGTCATTTGTTGACGAATATGATGTTAAAGCCTAGAAAAACTTTATATAAAAACCCACGTATTTTCCATTTTCAGATCAAAGACAAAAAAGCAAAGGTGGTTCCAGTAGATGCTGTTCGACAACATGCTGCATTTTGTAACCTAAACTCCGTAACTTTTAAAGAAGATTGAAAATACAAAATTTATATATATTTTAATGATTAATTTTTCGACTTTATTGTTAATAAATATAATATAAACAAATAATTAATTACAATAACGATATAACATCAACACATAATTGAGATGAGATGAATATTGTGTAGTGTAAACTTATATAGATTCGTTATTATTTGATCTTATGATAAAAATTAATAACGATAAGGATGATGTTAGAGTCTAGAAGAAATATTACGAGATCATAAATCATATTTCGTGCCCTAAACTTGTTTTTTTCCATCAACTGCCGCAAAAACAGCAAAACAAAAAAATATTCAAAACAACGACTAGCCACTGTTAATTAATAGTTTCTGTTCCGGATCTTTGTTCTGTTGGTTAATTGGCGACAAACGATTTTAATTGTTTTTAATGTGATGGTGCACTTTGTCAAGTGCATTGTACATTTAATAGTAAGATTATTTAAAACAGAACAGATGCACACCCCAACACACACACAAACAAACACATCATCTAATTGTTGATGCAACTTGCCACAAAAAAAAAATAGAAACAAATTATGCGTATAAATGCAGCACTGCAATAATTTTAGTATACAAGAACACATCACCAACACTTGCTGGTTTGCAGTAGAGCCCATTCGAAACTGAATTCAAACTGAAAAAAAAATTTAATTGAACATACGCTCCAGTGTGTGTATATATTCATTAATGCGAAAGGCTTGGCTTTAGCTAATTGTTAAAAGTGCGCTTCTTATTTACCATAAAGATAGAGACACATACGTTCTAGCAGGCAGTTTCTTTTAATTTTGTTTATGTAATTGCTGGCGAAAACACTACAAATGTACTTTACTTGTGGCTATGATGGTCATGTGCTAATTCAGGCGACATTAATATTGTGTAATGTGTGTCCTGCGCTGGTAATATAAACCGGAAGCGCACACAGACGTGTGTACAAGGACTGAAACGTGTCACTTTATGTTGTAACTATAGGTACTCTGCATTCACATATGCGGGTGCAATTAATGACTGACTCAATGGCGAGCAAGGGTGGTGAATGTTTGTATGTCAAAATAATTTCACAGAACAATTAATTTTAATTTGACGCGCTAATTTGGAAAAAAATCACTTTCTTTATTATAGTTTGGCCACCACTACATTGTTACTTATTGTATTTGTTTCAGTTACTAAACTGCCATTCACATAAATATATTTAATTTACCAACATTGATAAGCTTAGTGATTTTTAAAATGGCGCGTATTAATATCTGTATGTTGTTGCCTTTGTTATAGCACATCTATCACGTCATTACCAACATAAAACATTATTTTGTCTGTCCTCTAGTGTCATCCTATATTATTATGTTTTTAGTTTTAAAAAAAACACACACACATTAAATGATTAATATATTATAATAATAAAGAATAAATAAATTTAATTAAATAATATAGAACAATGTAAATACAAGATTAAACTATAAAAAATTATTATTTGTATGTATATTCAAACGAAATTCTGGTATGTAAGTTGTTTAAATAGTTGTGAAGATATTAACAAGATCAAAAGAAGGTATAATTGTAATTGAGATAAGTGCAAGGCTGCAGGCTGACTCAATAATTTGGCCGTTAATAATAGACTGCAAGTGCTGGAGTATCGCTGTTTAAGTATCATTTTAAAGACTATTTGTTTAAAATTGTCATTGATCGACCAGCATTATGTTCGTTGAGCGAAACTTTAGTAGGAAAATAATGGTCGATTGAATAATATAAGAATATGTGCGTACAGTTTTGCCTGCAGCAAAAAAAAAAGGAATTATATATTTTAAAAACTTGTTCTGATATGTTGATAATGTAACACATATCATTGAAAGCAATCAGTTTGTCCTTTCAGTTCAATTGCATTAAGCGATCGCTGTAATTTCAGTACAATTGTAAGGATTTTTATTGCCCAAGCACATGATCAACTGTCAAGATGGCATTGAATTCAATGTTGTTTACCACCCTCTGTATATTTTACACACCATCGTGAGTCTAATTGTTGTTTTGTTTCGCATTTGGTCGATTAGAAATTGTTTGCGTTGCACGTGAGTCCAGTAATTTCATTCGCTATCTGCTAATTTATCAGTAATTACTAAAAATATCTAAAATTAGAAAGAACATCCAATTATGCGAGGATCATAATTTGAACATTTAAAAATCCCCATCCCACGTCCCTACCTTAATGTCCATCCGTTCACAGTCCATGGAACGGTCGGTACCTGTGATAAAATTGTGTAATAAAAGAGATTCCATCCTATATTATGTTCAAATCCTAACCCCATCTTTATAGATATTCTTTGTATTCTCATGGCTGCGATTATGCACGCATATCAGAACAAGAACCATATATTTTCTGTATTTGAATAAAACTTGAGTTTTCTGTTAAACAATTCATATTTGTATTTACTTAAATGAGTTGATGTTAAATTAGCAATTTTTGTTAGTTGTAATTTTTTTAAAACCATTCTGTTCTGTTTTTATATTTACACGCATTACATTTTACGCCTATTTTTGTATTGTAAACAAATAAAATTATATTATATTATTAGTTCGCTGCTTTTTTTTTTTCATTACTTTTTTTTTGTTAGATTTCAGGTTGATTATTTTGTTGTCAGTGTCTATATGAAGAAAATAAAAATAATTTAACTGAAATAATTCCAGATTTTAGTGGTAAATAATATATTCATTAAACCATGAAATCGCATGCAAACAAAAGAACAATCACTATTTTATTAAATGTAACTATTAAACAATTGTCTAAAGAAATAATCTACAATATAAACCAACGAAAAAACTTAATTAAATTTGCTTGAATAGAGCCGCATTCACTGTTTATTGTTTTTTTCATTCAAACCATACAATCAATATTCAGGCGCTTTTTGATGAATGTAGTTTATGTCAGGCCGAAATCATAAATACAAATATACTATATGGGAATTAGTTAAAATATTATGTAGATCCCATCGAGGTCAATCCAAGAATGGGCCATGGGGCGACCAATATACATAGGTTTCGTTACAAAAAAAAAAAATGATGTTGTTAAATTTGTTATTCTATTATAATTTAGAGAAAAATAATAAAAAAGGATTGTCTGATTGGTAAAAAATTGAAAAAGCGAAAAGATTTATTTAAATTGACAAATGAACTAATCAGAAAAATCGGTTGTAATTTAAAAACAAAACGTAGGCTTGCTTTAAATGGTTTAAACAAATCATATATGCATCTTTCCATAAAGCTAATTAAATACTAACTATAAAGAAAGACATTCAATTTAAACAGAACGTTCGTAATTGATTTAACTGACTCCGATATAACAAACCGCAAATTAGTAAAAATGTATATTATATATTTGTTGTAATAAAACTAATAAAATACCTGGAATGCTTCCAATTGACTAACACAAATATTTCAAAAGTGGCAACACGAAACGTGCAGATTCATTGTAATTACTTAAGTACTTAATTATTTAAATAAATACTACAACAGAAAACATATTAGACATGTATGGTAGTTTAATCCGTAATCATAATTACTATTAATCTTAAGACGTTTTATTTAATATACGTATACCTTTAGAATCTATCATTTACGTATGCGAGTGGTTAATGCACCGTTAAGTCTATTAACCACCCAAGATTATTTTTTTTAAGTAGAAAAGCAATTGTATATATAAATGTAAAAATTATATTAAAAAAGGGCAAATAAAGATGTATGGAATTGTAAAACAAACTGTTGTTTGAATTAATAGCTTCGACCCCTTATTCTTTAGCACACAAAATTTAGAAGACAATAAGTAAAATTTCACATTTCAATTTTTATTTTCTAACGCAATACATATTATTATTATTTATTATGCATTATACATATTATATTAAAAAAGTACAACTACCAACGGAACATTTATCCAATGATTTTCGCTCTTATAGTAACACATATCTTTAATCGTTCATTCAGTGGCATAATTTACAGTTTCTTTCAATATTAAAAACAATATATATTTTGTTATTTAAATAAATACACAAGAAAAACAAAAATCCTATACAAAAAATTACCCAAAATAGACTCGTTAACTATAGGTATTGAATGAAAGTTGACGACACATTGACTGTCAATTTGAATATGAATTTAGAAAATGAATTAAATCAAAAAGACTACACGAAACTAAATGTTCTTATTGTGGAATTAAATTAGTGAGTCAACACAAAAATGGGTAGTGCTGTTCTGAAATCTGAACGAAGTAGCATTGATTAGCCGGTAAATTCATTGCACTACGAAACGATCATATCATTTAGGGATGAACTGGCAGTAAAGTTTGACGATTTCAGGGATTCGTTGATGTCACGACGGAATGTCAATAGATTTTGTGTAAACCTGAATCAAACATTTAAAATAAAACAGCTGTAAAAAGTGCTGACTTATTTTGAAAATTGAAAATTTACCTATCACGATTTCTCATTAACAAATTCCTCTCAATTCCGTTCATCAATGTATCAAATCCTTGTGCCATTGTTTGCTGCTTATCAACTGGTTGTGAAAGGACAATCGATTCTTTTAACGATCTAAAAATAAAAAAAATGATCATGTTCATGCAGGCAAACGGTCAATAGTTTCCTTAAGTTGAACATACCTAAAATGATCTTCATACAAAAGGATGAGCACTAGCAGCGGTCGTGACATTCCCCACTGATTCTTGGAGTCCTCAAATATGACAACATTTAAAATGATGGAAAGGATGTTTGGTAAAATTTCCGGATGCATTTCCATCACCTTAAGGAACATATCATTTTCAGGAAGAACAGTTTGTCGCATTTTTTTGTTTGGGAATGTATTTGCTGTAATTAAGAAAAAATTTATGAAAAATTATCTGATTTGTATTTTCGTTTGTAATTTTTTTTTACCCTTTAGGGCCAGTTGCTTAAAAATGTGCGACACAATATTATCCAGGGTGGAACAGCATCCAGTGCATACCGTTGTATCTAAGGAAACATAAGAAGAAAGATGTCAACTCAGAAACAAAAAATCCTACGTATTTCCCAAACTCACCCAATGCAGTCAAACCTTCGGAAATGCTTTCTAAAATGTACAGAAATACATTCGGCTCTAAAGTAGATAAAAACGTGATGTGTCCTTCTGCCAAACATTCCAACAGCAAGTAATATGCTCGCGATACTTTGGGATACAGCATAATATCACTCTGCGGTATTGACATTATAAGTTTGGCTGTCGTGCTGAGGACGTTGTTCAGTGTGTTGTCACCATACAGCTTGAAGACAGCAAAATTTACATATTTACCACAAAGTGCAGCTTTAAGTAAATTAAAGCATATCGAAATTCCCTTCAGGCGCATCGCATATTCCTGTTCTTTGGGTACATCAACACTCAGAACGCGGTTGCCTAAAAAACACCAAACTTGTTAGCTTTAATGCAACGTCACCTATAATCACATTTTACCGTAACAGCAAATCATTTTGGATGCTTCTTTAAACAACAGAATTCCATTTGGACTGAAGACGTCGAACTCTAGGCGCGTAGACCGATTTTGTACTAATTCAGCAAAAAATTTCAAAACAGGCGTTGTGACATCAGGATCAGGTGCCCACAAATCAACTGCTCGTATCAAAATGTCAGTATAATCAGGATATCTGTGGAATCAAAGAATTTTAATTTAACCAATTTCATGGAAATAGAAATGACAGGATGACTTACAGCCATTCGAAAAACATCATATAGTTGACTTTGGCGGTTAACGAAAATGCGAGGCCTCGTAAATCTCTGGACAGTCCAATAACTGCTTTTTTTGATTCGACGTTGGGCAATCCATTAGCGTCTATTAAGGATTGGCCTATTGTCTCAAACAAATCTAGAAAAAAAAGGATTTACTTATACTGTTCAACTTGAGTAAATTGAATTGAATCTTACTTGTCAATGGCAACATAAAATTGTAGAATCGTTCTTCATCTTCTCCTAAATTGAAAGCCAGCAAGCGGCCAAGTGATATATAAAAATTACTTCGACAATGCATTTTGCCGTTGTTGCGACTAAGGAAGGAAAAATGCTCGGGCTGGAAATCATAAAGTTAGATTTATAAAAAAGAATACAAAATTAAACCAATTACCGTGTGATTGTTTAGCATAAACTGAATTTCATCCAGTTTGACAAGCTTGCAAATGTAACTGTAGCTGAGCGACAAGTCATTCAGCAGACTTAATGTTTTAAGGATTATTTGTTCAGAGTGGCCCCAATACTTAAGATTAGTGATACTGCAAAAAAAATGGAAATAAAAACTATTATCTTGTAAATTAATTCTTACTTACATTTTTCTGTTAATAACACTCAAAAGCATTGGTTCATCATTTAGCCCGAGCACCTCCGACAATCGTTTGTAGACATTCATTTTCTGCATTTGTTCGTTGATGTAGATCTTACGTACGTGTTCCAAAAAACTCATAATGGCCAATTCCAGCTTTTCACAACCGGCCTGCGGTAATCTTGAGTCTGTAAGATTCATCAATTGCAGTACGCGAAACACCAGTTCACCATCCATCACATCGTGTTCTTCGTTAGCCGACGATGGCACACGACCACCAATTGCAGAACCAATTATGTAGACCAGCCACGTTAATTGTCCCTCTTTGATCGATACATCTAGGCTGTTTTGGGCACCACTACACAAAATCTGCTGATAACCTCGTGCAGTCTAAAAAAAATGGATTAGTTAAGAAAAAAAAAGTATGTGAATATGCATTAAACGTTTACTTGATCGAAAAGCTGCACCAATATGCCACAAGTTTTCTCATATTCGCATCTTTGAATGACGCTTAATAACTCGAGCTGTTGTTGTACCATGCCAAGATCCTCAAGTGGATCGTCCAATCCATCCCTAAAAAATAAATTGTAAATAAAAAAAAGCAACAATGCCAAATTTGTAAAAGTACCTAACAATGACGGCGACAGACTCCAATTTTGATGTAATATAAGCCTCGGTCACCTGTGGTGTGTAAGTATTTAACATGTGGGGCTCAGTGTTTGGCTTAACATGTGGAATCGATGCAACCATACGCTGCCATAATGACAATAAATAATGGACGCTGTTTGGTGCAAATTGCCACATCTGTAGTGACTGCACTGTAAATTTGGCAATCAATTGTATCGCTTGAGGATAACATTCAACAGTGGCCAACTCACTGAGTTGATAATTTGATTTCAACCGCGCTAATAGCCTACAGAACTCGTGGTAGTTGTCTGGATCACTCAAGCCCTGCGAGTTTTCCAGTATAGTTTTAACACCATTGACAAGATGTGTCAAAAATTTTGCTCTTTCGGGATTGCTCAAGAGTGAGCGTCGCACTGACGTTATCTGCAATGAACAACGTAATTAGTGGTTTGAATGGAAACGCATATCAAATCTATCATACTTGCACTAAACATGACAACGCTAGACTGGAGAGTCGACTTGGCAGGGCATGATACAAATCAAAAAACAACTTTAATGTATTGAGATCGAGGAATGCAGGTCGCCAATTCGTGGGTATTTGAACGGTTGATATGTCATCCGCAGTTTCGTCTGTGGATGTCCCAATGAAATCAAAGGTAAGACAATTTCTAGCCAATCGAAGAACCTGTGTCATTAAACTGTAACAAATAGAATTATTTAATTATACATTCAATTATAGAATCAAATATTAAATACCCATGCTGTGCTTCATCTTGAAAATTCAGATTTTTGCTGTTGTCACGTGCAGTGTTGAGCAAAGAGCAGGAAAGGAGAAAAATGTCGTACAACTGCATATCACGAAATGAGCAAGCAATCTTTCTGTGTCTGGCGTATGAAAAAAATACATCAAGTTCAGCAACCTGATTCATCTCACTAGTCAGCTGCGAGAGAATTTGGACGCCAATCATACAGTGTTCCACTGATCCCTAGATTAAATCAAAGAAATATGTCAGTATTATAAACAAGATTTGTTTCATCAAAAGATTTACGTACCTGCAAAAACTTTTTAACATCTTCCAGCATATTTTGAAAATAGAATTCCTCCTTATGGGACTCAAACCATCCATATTTTGTAAGCTTTGCCAGCAAAGTGACGAGCGCTTGGATAACAAAAGGCTGTAAATTTGGACGTGTTGCCAAATAATTCAGAACATAGTTCCTAAAATAATTAGCAAAATGTGAGGTTATATTTTCATCCCTTCAGCATCACATTTCAACCGAAATACCTTATGTCAACTCTTTGTTGTAGACTTAATCCTTGTACATTCTTTGATACCAGTTTAGTGAGTGTAGTGGCTGCAACCAATTGTGAGTAGCTTGAATTTCCGCGATCCAACAGTAACTGACATTTAGGTAGCGCGTCCGGGCTTTCTTGAAATGCCACTAGTATTTTCTCAGTCTCTGCTCGCAAGCCAGTTGCATGCGACTCGTAAAAATTCTTACAAAATATTTCCAGTTGCTCGATATCCTGTAAAAAATTTAATTCAGATATTTATTCTTACCGAAAATCATGATTGTGACGCCGTTCCAGAAATGTTGCAGAAAAAGGTTCACTTTAATAATGATTTTAGCTTTGTAATACGTACCATCTTGGTGTTATGCTGGTGTCTGGGTGTTGTAAGAGTCTTTATTTATCTAATATAATTACTTTAAAGGTACTAAAACATCTATTAGTTGGTTAAACACACATGAAGTCGGGCGACTCTTGATTCAGGCTGATCATTTCTTGTAATAATCAAAATCTGATCCGCGACCAGCCATTTTTTTTGTTATTTGCGAGCGTTAAAATAGTTTTTACATATACTTGTGTCATTTCTGTCAAAATGCTTGCGTTATATATATTATATAAATATATGCTGTTCTATAGTAACTCGCGGATAGATGGCGTCATATATTTGTTATTATTTGTAAATAAAACAAAAAAAAAATGTTTTAAATAATCCTTTAACATAAAATATGATAATTAAACAAATTATAATGTTATTAATACGTAAAATCCTTTTCAATCTAAACTTATTGATTTTTCATAGAAAAATAGCGATAAATGTCACCTGCTGTCAAATCTACTTTTTTTTCTG
>JANSTS010002744.1:0-13720 GCA_026546915.1 Sylvicola fuscatus
TTTTGGCATAGGTTTTTAACTGATAAATTTTTATTTTCAACAAATTTGTTTTTTTTGGTATGGATCTACACGAATACCTCAACTCTCATCAATAATATATGCATGTACCAACAATGAAGAAAGCTAAAAAAAAAAAACAATTTAAAAAAAAAAAAATTCCACATTTCAGAAGTTCATTCAAACTTTTCTAACAATTTATTTAAACAATTTTTTTTTAATAATAATTGAATTTATAAATATTACTATTCAAATGTTAACTTGGTAAACATGTTTAGTAAATAAATTATTCGTGTGATCAAATATCAGTGAGTAATTCTTTGAAAAACATTTATTGATATATAAGTTACATTATTGCTTTATTATTATTAATATTTTGCTGCCGACAATAAATTTTCACAAAAACGAACGCCTCTTATATAAACACCAAAAGTGTCGGTTTACTTTGTAGTGATGATAAAGACAAATTCCAAGAAATCGTAAAAAAATTGACTCCTGAAATTGTATGCATAAAAACATGCCCTGATTTTGCCGTATACGAGTTAATATGCACCCTTATCGCACCCTTATCACGCCAAATTTAGTTCTTCCCTTTAAGCTCCAGCAAGCCCACTTTTTTTTGTGCTGAGAAATTCTGCTTCCTGAATCTGGTGCACCGAACATTTATTCCTGTTCCCTGTGAATTTTATTTCACAACCCCTTCGGCCTTCTTGCGGTTTTCCATGTGTTTTTATATTCATGCGATGCTTTGTTGTCGCATATTCTTGGGCCACATAAAAATACAATCAACTGTATACACAAAAACACACCCTTTTCATATAAAACTCACACATGTATACGCTGTACGACTGTGTTTCAATTTTACGATTGCAAAATTTCTATTCGCTGTGATGTAGGAAAGTAAAAAGCTATACCAACCCTTTCTCGTCTCGTTCAACAGCCGAAAGCGACCGAATAACAAACACAAACAAATAAAGGCGAAAGTTCTCAATAAAATTTAGAGCGAGATGAAATAGCGAAAATTACCATAAAGATTTATGGGCAAAGTGGATGTTTTTATTTTCTGTTCTAACATTTTTTTTTATTGTAACAACGATGCATTTGTGTGGCCCCATGGGCCATGACCATGCATTCTATCCGTCAAACTAAGCTGAAATTTCAACCCAAACCCAAGCAACGTCGCGACAATGAACGAAACGCGTAAAACGTCGCGTGTCACGGCCAAACTCGCATAACTGACAAGCAACAGACATTCACCTCCAAATTAAATAAACATTTACGGATTACATGTTTTATGCGTGTGAGGCTATAGACTACTGAACAAGGACTCCAGCCTCCTCACCAACCGCATGGCGCGGCCGGCGTCTGTCGCAAACAGGCGATGGGGTCATTTGGGCTGAATTGTGATGACAAAACGTTTTTTTTTTTGGTGGCAAAGTCTGCCGCTTGGTGGGCGACTCTAGCTACTGCTCCCGAGACATAACTTAGTGCCTTCTCATCACACAAAACGGTCACGTTTGACGCGAGCTTTTCGGTTTGATCTTGTAATATAACTGCGGCACATATTATAACTGGATTCATATACGTTACACACACGTTCAATAGCCTGCGGGGTTGAACGCTGGCATACGCCGTTTATATTAACATGCGAGGGGTGAAATCCGTTATTTCTGTGAGTTTGAAATATTTGCCATAAAAAAATAGCAGACTCAAAGACTTTTACAACTGTGTGGGACCCACCTGAATATGTAAAGCAGCAATATTATTGTGGATTCTTTCAACTGAAACAGTGCAACTGTCAGATGAACAAGGACGCTTCTCAACAAACAAATGTTTATATTGATTTGACATGCTTAGAGGGATGATTCAAAAATAGCTATCATTTTAAAATAAATTTTATCAAAGTAAATAAACTCTAGCTGTTTTTGTTATAAGCTTATTTCATAACATTTTTTAATCATCCAGATTTTTCTATAAAGCTTCGATTATGCGAATCTAATTGATTTCTCTTGAAGTCCTCGATTTCAGGTCAGAGTAATAAAAGGGAGTCAACAAAAATCGAAGATATATTAAATTTCGCAGAACCTATTAAATGTTATCTTTTTTAAAAAATCGAGAAAGCTGCACCAACAAACGAGTACTCCCATAATCGTCCATCGATATCAACCACAATGTCGACTAGCTAAAAAATATTTTAAAAAACGCACGTCTCTATCGTAAAAGTTATGAAAAACGACTGCAATCTGAAAACAGTGACACGGCATTATGATCGTGCCCCTCCAGCTCCATTGTCAGCAAGCAATGTCAGGTTAATCCATCGTCGCATGAACTTCTTGATACATCGAGGTCAATCACCGTTACCGAACAACAATCTTTTGCCGTCGCACACTTATCTTGATTATTCAGCGGCATCTTTAGTGTGTTTTGTGGTGACGATTTTCTTCTTCTTGCGGTTTCAGACGCTTTTTAGAATGAGATACGCACATATTAACAGCTTCTGTAGTGAGACAAAGGGATTTTAATCATCGTTCGCGTATCTTACTGCAAATTGAATGAAGGTATCGCACGTTAACGCTTAAAAGCTAGAACGTCGCGATGACTTTTATGTGTATCTGCATGCGTCGACACTAAGAGAAAATTTCAGTTGCCGCACTGGAGATAAGGACAATACCAGAGATGATAAATCAATACTCTATGGGGTGAATGGATTATACGATATAGAAGAGTTATTAATTGAGGACGCGAGTTGAGGGTTGAGAATTTATTCTGTGCCAGCGACTGAACAGCTTTGTCAAGATATGTCGGTGAATATCAGTAAATCATTTGTTCAATTAATTTACACTCATTTGCTTTACATTTTACACACAAAACAGTAAATTTCCCAAAATTATTAGCATAGCGATTGGTGACTGCGGATAATAAACAAATTTGGTTGGCTGTTGGCTGTTGCCAATGGAAGTCATGTCGATTTTGGGAGTGGGGCTGTTTTTGCTTTATCAGTTTATTACCTTATTTTTACCACATTCAGATAGAGTCTAATTTACCCCTTTAAATGATAATTTCGGACGGAAATTTCTACCTAGTTTAAAAATTTATCAAATTTCATCTTTTTGTTCTAAATCAATAAAAAGTTATTCTTAAATGATCTTATTCAACGTGTCTGAGAATAATATGGATGGGGGATTTAAATTAACCGTTCATTGCAATAGAAATGAATATTTTTAACGCCTGCATGTCTGCATTTTTTCGCGGCACTCTTAATAAATATCTTACGATTATGACCAGGCATTGATTGAATAATATTTTCATTTATTTAAAAGTTTTTTGGGCATAATTTAATTTAAGGACTCTTACCTTTTCCAAACTCAAACAGAAATTTGTTATACATTATCCAATCTCTTTCCTATTGTGAAGAAGCTTTCAATTTGTCAAATTCTTAACCGCATGAGGATAGAAGATAAGATAAAAAGGATACTTTCCACCACTTTGTGTGGGCATAAGATGATAAACTTGACAAAAAAGTATTTTTAGGCGCACCCTTCGTGTCACAAGATCACCTCGGAACACCTGCTTATGTATTTCACGGTGCTCTTCCACGCACAAAAGATAACTAATACCCCCGGAATAATTATGAAATGAAATTCCTTATCATGCGTTTCAAAGTTGTATTGACGGTTTAACGGTTTAAATCTTTGCCGCTATGCATTGATGCCAAGTTAAAATTTCACGCGCGCTTTATTAATGACAATGCTGTTGGAAAATGGAAATTAATTCTGCGGATTTTGCCTCTTGAAAGACTTTCCGAGCACCTTCCAGATAAACAAAGTCTATAATGCTTTTATAAATTCTCTCCTTGTGAAAAAAGTATGACAAACTGACGATGACACCCCCAGAAGGGTATCAGCTGGGATGTTTCTCCACACGCTTTATCCTTATGCATGTCCATTCTTTTTATACGCCGCAATTTTGTTTGTTCTTTTTCGCATTTCTTTTTATTTTACCCTTTTCTCTGACTTTACACTTCATTGTATGTTGCCAAGGGTGGCGAAAATTTGCGTAATCATTTTACAAAGCTTTTGCTTGACTTGAAACGTGCGCGTGTGTGCGTGAGCGTGTGGGGTAGTTAGCGGTTCACATGCCTTTTGTGGCCTTCATTTATTTCATTTCTTTAGAAGTGTTTTTATAAGGATGCTTCTCCGAATCAGCAAAGCAGCGTCAGCGCCCGACCATTGAATTTGGTTCATTCGGTATACATTTCTCTCCGATATTTAATTTTTCCATAGCTCCAGTGATTTCATAATCATAACTTGTTGTTCTTTTTAAATGTTATTTATTCATTCAAATGAAGAAATGGCGACCTGATTTTTAAAGGGTGCGGAATTGTTATTTACCTTATTATGGTAATTTTTTATGTGGCTCAATAACCAAATGTTAACAATTTTAACAACATTATGGACTGTACTTTAATTCTACAACAGATTCCAAGATGAAATGATAAAAGTATAAATCGCGAAATAAGTGTCGTCAAACATACCAAATATAGAATACGAAATATTGAGTTGAATGAATATTTAAATAGGACAATGAAAAGACATGGTTTTGTTGATTTAAACGACTGTGCTGATAAGAAAATTAAATCGTCTTATTATGTAAATCAAATAAAAATATATACTTAATTTAGGCCACCCTCAGAGATCCACGAATCAAGAAATAAACATTTTATTCTGATTGTGATTAAAATGTCGTTACACAAATTGATGCTCTTAAAACGGCAAATTGCCTTTCTCTTATACCTTTCATCAAAGCTCCAGCCAAGTTAATAAAACAAATTCATTTAATTGAGATGGAATTTAACATGTTGTCAATTGAGAGGTGTTAATTTAAAATTTCCTTTTGTTTACAGGATTATCATGTTTTCTTTATGCACACTCCAACGCCGATCCGCTGTCTTGTTTTCGATTTGGACACAACGCTACCTTTTCCCACATATTTCCACAAATACGTGACAGAAACATTTCGCTCGGATTTGGCGCTGCGGCCGGAACACCATCGCTTCTTCCGTGTAATCCCAGCGGAAACATATCTCGCCGAGTTCTCGTCCGACCGAAGGCACATGCGACGACCAGACAGCACATGGATTAAACCCCCACCACCATATCCCCCAATACAAACCACATGTAAGTTGTTGCCCGACTGTCGCAGGATCAACATACTCGCTTTTGCATTTACCATGATTTACTTGCCTATCCATATATTTATTCTCGTTTTATGTTGTTCTCCTTTTTTTTGGGTTGATTGTCCACTATGCTGCAGCGAATACACACAGCCTGGACGACTTCATTTGCATGACGGAGAGCAAGGGTCCCGGCAGCGTGTACAGCCTCTCACAATTTGTGGAGATCTTCTACAAGCATCCTAATCGGCAAATGTCGCAAACGCAAATGAACAACTAGGCTGTATATAAGAAACTATGTAACTTATGTGTGATTTATGTGTCGCCAGATTTTTCTTTGGGATTGTTTAATGCGTTTTTTCGTCTGAATTAGTAGATTTTTGAGTGTTTTGTGTTTGTATGAGACATTTTCAAAAGTATTTTATTGTTGAAATGTTTAAGCGGTAATTAAAATATATATTATATATGAGAATATTTAATTAAAAATTGTGTGCAAGCGTCCAACTGAAAAAAGAGAATTCTACTGAATAAAAACTGTAAACGCCAAGATTTGGTACTATAACTTTGATTACGTACTATTAAGCATTTTCGTCATTTTGCATGTTTACTTGTAAGAAAACACACTTAAAAATGTTACACCAAAAAACTGTATATACTATCGTTGATTTGATAGATTGATTATTTATCAATTTTTATTATGTAAATGAGAATAATTCTGCTTTCTGTTAAATCGCACTTTTAAATCTGCATTTTTGTCTTCCAAGTATCTAGTATGAAATTAAAATTGTTTTTTATTGCAATTCATTTTTATTAAACCTTAAAATCTATAGTTCAAACATGTTAATCCACACAAATGTTTATTAATAAAAAAAAACTTAAATTTAAACTTTTTTATAACATTTAAGGAGGAATTTGAATCCACTTCTAATTTCAGAAATAAATAATAAAATAGTATTAATTTAAAACACGTCAACAGCCTCAAAATTACATTTAGTAAAATTGTTATTCAAAATGGTTTCACATGAAAATCTCTTACATTTTGATTCACATTACCAAAATTTATAATAAAATCGGTTAAACTTTATAAGAATTGAAAATATTTCTTTGTGTCCTGCTTGTAAATTAAAAATATTTTGTATCTTAAGGAAACCAAAACGGAAATCTCTATTTATCATAACTTGAGCAACTTGAAAATATTTAATAATATGGTTAATTTTAATCCTCTCTCTGACTTAAAGAAAACTTCCATAAAAATCAAAACTATCACTCCCACTATTTACATTTGCACCTAATGCAATTTAAATTTAGATAAACAATTTATATTCAATTCCATTTTCTAAAAAATAAATTAAAAATGCTGAAAATTTATACAAATTATTCGGCCTATAAGCTTGTTATTTTAAGTCTATTAACTGTGATTCGCTATTGTTAAAGTCATTTCCTATCTAAATTATCACAACAACGTCCAAAAATCCCACTTTATATGTTTTTGCTTCTACCAGTAATAAAATACGTATATAAACTAAAAAAAAATGAAAATCAATTCATCCCGCTCATGGTCAAATCTTAAGTAAGCAACAGCGCAATTTTTAAGTTAAAAAACGCGAAAAACTATAATAAACTTACTTAAAACATAGACGTTTAAGTATGACTGCAGTGTGTGAGAATTTGTTCTTTTCTTGTTAACGTCTTAAATCCGCCAAGTCATTAATTACCGCCATTCAAAGGTGCTAACTGCGTGGTAATAATACGCTTTCACTAAACGCTTTTGCTTGTGCTTAAGTTTATCACTTGATGTGTCTCGTACTGAGATGATTCATGAGTTATACTATTTGATTGACGATCTGCTAAAGACGTTATGCCTTTCTTGATGAATACTTGAATAAATTTCAACCCTTTAGAAAGTTTTTCAGTTTCCAAGTTTGACATTTAATCAAGTTATCATCATGGCGGATTCTGAATCAACTAAATTTCTGAATTCTTTTAAATATTCAAAAACGTTGAAAACATTTACACTGACATTAATTTATTGACAATACAATCAATATGATTTTTTTGTGATTAAGAATTGCATTCTTTCATTAAGATTAAATACAGTGACGTCAATCAAATCAAATAATTAAAAAATTACTAACATTTGTTAACATAAATTAATTCCGTAAATATTTGGTTACGTTACAAAAACTTTATTTTCACCGTCAATTGCGATAATTCTGTATTTCTTTGTATTCGCTAAATTAAACTCTGTGTTTTCAACATTTTACAAATTTAAAAAACACGTAAGAAACAACAAGAAACTTTTCAATTGAATCGAATTTATTGTCATTTAGAAAACAAACGTATATTAAAAAAATAGTTTTACAAATGGTTTCAAATATCAACATGTTTTTCGGTAGATTTTGTATATTCTATTCGCGTAACCATTTTAAATTTTCATAATTGTGAAGATAATTTAAAACAGATTTTTTTTTATCATAAAATATTCACTCTAAAAAGACTTCAAAAGCAACTGATCGCATCAAATTAAGTTCTTTTCAATACAAAATTAGTCGCAAATTATATAATATTAGTTAAGTCAATAAATTAAACTATAAGTGATATATATGGTATATAAAACTTTCCTGTAAAGGCGATTTATTTATAGGTACATATGTGTTTCGGATAACAATTTTAAATTGCAAGTAATTCTAATTGAAAAGAAACAAAAATGTTAACATATATTTAAAATTTATTAAATAAACACTAAAATATTTAAAAAATCGATGGTGATCTATGGAGAATCATCAATCAAAGCATTTGCATAAACATGTATAAATTAAATGCAACTCAATGTCACAGCATAAAATTTCTTGTAATTGCCAGACACATCAGGTAAATTGAACACATTTAAGTTCATTTTTTGTGTCTCTTTCTATAGATGATAACTTTAAAAATAAAATAAACCAAATATTAAATTAATTTCGAGACTTCTTTGAACAGTTGATATATAACAAACAAAAACACTCTTGTACAGCGACAAAAGGCTTGATCATTATTAACTAATGAATAAAATTGATTTTATTATATTATCAAAAAGATTTACTTCAAAATTCTTTTATTTTAATTTTCATTTTATGTTATATAATAACAATTTCAGGTTTGTATATTGTATTCACTGTCTAGTGTCTATACAAAACATGATAATGCACAAAATATTCTAAACATTAAGAACCCTGATGGATCAACAACGCCGAACGGAATAATACCAAAACTCAAATTTCACGACAAAAAAACTTGTTGAAGCCAAGCTAATTTAATGCAAACACCTCTGCTTAATGGTTCTGGCATAAAAAATCCACTTAATGTGTATACAAATTGAATGAATCTCAAGTTTTTTTCTCGAAAATGTTAACTTTCTTATAACTTTGTATGTCAATACTACAGATAGCTAATTGTTATCGCTTGTAAATAATTGTAAAATGCGTTAGTGACTGAAATTCTCTTTACGTGACCATAATCATATTTTGGCATGAAACATTTATGATTAAACAAATGAACGACCTTTAACAATCCGATCAATGTTATTTATTGAAGACTATTTACATTCTTATTCAAGTGACTCTTAAAATTACATTGCTAGGAAATAATATTGTTTCTGTCTATCTTTTGGCGAGTAATTTGCGTTGTTGCGAATTCGTGATCAAAGTTTATTTTTCGGCTGATAATTTCAATTAAATTCGACTCCATATTGATCTAAGTCTTATTTTCAGGTGACATCATGGGAAAATTAATATTTTTATTCTTAACTTATTATAAATGTTGTAAAACCGATCTTAAATCTGACAATTTTTAATATAAAAGTTTAACACAATATAACAACAACAATAATTAAAATTTGATTCTTAATGAACAAAAAAGATAATTACCATCAACACAAATCTTTTTTAAAGCTTTAAACTTCAACGACTTAGTCAGATCAACTATCGCGAATAAATCAAACCACTCCCAGACAAAGCGACACCATAAAGTGATGTTGAGGTCCATCAGCAATCGATTTAAATGTCTGCCAATGAATTTTTAATTTGTTTCCGGTCTTATAATTTGATGTAGCAATTTTATAATCGTCTTCAAAATCTGTCTCGACTCACTCTTCCTCATTCAGAGTTTTGACGAGCGCCTTATGAGCTTCAACGAGGAAGCGTTCGCGGCCGGTAAATAGGCATTTTCGCATTTTTGTCAAAAATTGTTGTTTATTCTTTGACCAGGTACGACTCTCCCTGTTTTTATTTATTTTGAGATAATGGCGCAGGCCTTGACAACCGCTTGGAAATGTTAAGTAGGCAGACTGGTAATACATTTGTGTTGAATTTGCACCTTGTTAGATACCTGTTAATCTTAATATTTTGAATGTTGAAACCGCTTCAACCAACTTTTTGTGGTTAAACAGTTAATATAAATTAAACTTCTCGTAAGAAGCAATCAATCAGACAATTTATAACGTTTTCTTATCACAATATATTAACATAAGAAGGCAATACAAAACACTTGTTTATCCATACAGTTTTACATACATCCGTACAAAGGAAATTTGAAAATTCATAAATAAATTATTGTTCATTAAGCCCGGAAGATTAGCATTTTGTGTGCGGAATCGGAAAATCTAGCCAAAGCGGAATAAAATGGAATGTGCCCCAAAGACTGACCTCTTTTGTTACATTGCTGTGTCGTGTTAAGGTTGACTAAATAGTACACTCTTACGCAAATGCGCCAAGGAATACGATTGGGACATTTTATATAATGTAGCAGTTTATGCGATCACTGTGAAGCTATTGGGCAAGAGGAATTAATTGCCGACTCATTTCCGGTCCGGCGCGGCGCGGAGTGCCGCCTATCTAGGCACCACAGGGACACTGTTGCTATTTGCTTCTTCTTTTTTTTGGTTTCTCTTTAGTTGTTTCTCAATGATCACTTGTCGCCATTACACATTAAAGCGGTTTCTTGTTAATTCTTACTCGCTAAATCCTCCCAACTATACAAAGTGGGCATCTTCAGACTTCTTTGCTAAACATTCTACACCTAAATTGCGCATAATTTGAAGTAATAAAACCATTTATGAGTTTAAACATTCCTAAAACATGCAAGTCGTAAGACGAGATTTATTGAATGTTGAAATGTCTTAGAGGAGTGGAGATTCTAAAAGTAAATACCATTGACGTCAATAGATTTTTAATGTTGCCGAATGGAGTAAAACTCAAAATTTAATATCAACTTTAAAGTCTCTTACAATCCATTTTTGTACAGTTTTCTATCTCTACTCTTTTTTATTTACACTATTTATTATGTCAAATTAAAGCCATAATGAATTCCCTTTGAATCAAGCAGAGCCGACCTTCATAGATTAGAGATACATTAATCTTGAGTGCCTATCGCGAATATTTAAAGAGTTCAATCACAGTGAGCAAACCTGTTTCGCAGAGATTTTATGCTAAACAGCCAAAAAACAAAAAAACCGCATCAAAGAAACCAAAATTACTACTTTTACAACACATTTAAGATGTGTAGACGCAAAAAGATCACGCAGATTACCCGTGGACCAATTTAACTCAGACATTGCTGAGGATAGCCCATGTAGACGTCTGACTTTATTAATCAAAATACATTTAACAATTAAAGCTTTGAGCTACAGCCGACGTCATAGCGCTGCGCTTTGCGTTTGTTTGCGGAAATGAGCCAAGGGCTTTGACGTAACATCTTTTCATTAGTGATTAGATACCTTCCCACCATCGTAGTTAATAAAGCGACCAAAACATTGGTCAAGCTTCTTTAATTTACGTCATCCATTGGTAAGTTAATCTGTCGTTTTGACCCATTCAATGTTTTTTTTTTTTGAGAACGTCAAACAATAAAAACGACGCTACGCTCTAACCTGTACAGGTGACATGCGCAGAACGTCTTCAACTTTTTATGCGCCTTAAAACGGAATTCTTGGCGTATAAATCGCGACATAAATTTGTTGATATTTTAGTTTTACGAAAATCCGCCGATTTCTTGCCATTGACGTCAATTGACAGCCAACGCGACACCAATTCATTCTGGATTCCTGTCTTCACACTACACGCGTTATCTGATCACCCTTTTCTCCGATGTTTGTGTCTGACTCTGAGTCTGCTGATGATGTCGGTGGAGAGATGTGGTTCGGCCAGTGCCAGGGGTTTTATCCAAATGCTTTCATATGAAGCGGTAAACTTGTTTTAAAGCTTTTTTGTAATTACAAATAATTTTAATATTCGTTGGGCTGGTTTTTGTGACACGAGCTATCGGCGATGGCGATATATCGGGATACGAGAATGCACAAATATAATTTTTGGGTTGGCCACGTATTTCTCTTAGGTTCTTAGGTCAAATTGCATTTAAGAAATTCTTTCAATTGAATTAATATTAATCAGTATCATAAGAATGAGCCGAGAACCTTTCAGAATTTCGTTGAAAAATTTATATACTGAATCATGAATGGTGAGATCACATTTCGTTATAAGTTTGTTGCTGCTAGCAAAGCTTGTTAACATAAAAATGTTTCATTTGCTCACTGCAAACGGTGACAAAGTGTGAAACGTTCTTGTCGCAAATTAGAATTCTGAATTACACAACACATGGGAATTCTGAAGCATGTATATTTGTTTAGTAAATTAGCTAAATCATTTATCGCCATATTAAGATGCTTTTTATTGAGTTATTGACATTGTAAATAAACTTCACTTCACATACACTTCACACTCCAGTAGTTAGTAATCCTTATTTTAAATATAGATGATCACCATGTCTGTAATTGAATGTTTCAGCAGTTATTCCCAGGTATAATATTTACTGTACACATATTAAGACAAGTGTAAATAGGTCGTTTCTTGGACTAAAAAATATTTTATTATTAATAGATTTGTGGTTTTCTTGTGAATAAATTCTATCAACAATTTTTAAAACATCTTATTTCAATATCAAATACCCAAACAATAATAAGAAAGTACAATTTCTCATTTAATCTACGTCATAAGATTTTTTCTCTCGACTTTCCCAAAACACCTTAACTTAAGATCAACAAAAAAATCGACCCTCAAATAAATAATAAATACAAAAGCTCGCAAGTTTTATAAAAAAAAAACGCGAATATAAAATGAAGAGGAAGTGTAAATTGGTAAAAATATAAAGTGCGCTGTAACTTAATTCTCAACTAGTAGTTTGGCTCTGTTTACAGTAACATTATGATATATGTTTAGTTATCACAAGACTCGGTCCAGCTGCCATCAAGATGTTTAAGTATCGTCGCACGCAACTGGCAACTCACAAGTCTTTTCTAAAGTTTACTCGTTCTTTAGGAATGCTTTATTCCAAGAAGTTCTTCTGCTACAAGTATGATCAAGGTTTCAATTGTCCAGCAAACAACATAAGATGCTAATCTTAATTGACGTCATAGCTTTGCAAATACGACGCGCAATTTCGCCTATTTTTTTGTGGCCATCAAGTGGCATGACCAGCTATCCGATAGTGAATAATAATTAGCATAAAGATTGTATTGTGAGCATACAATTATCAAGTTGTCTCTTGTATTAAGATATTTTTCAAGTGAAAAAAGATACCACGATTATGTGGATAACATTAAACTATTTCAAATTCCAATTAACAAAAATATAGTGTTCCATTTCATAAATTATTATTGTCCACTTAAACGGTTTCATAAATGGCGACAATTAACTGAAGTCTTATAAAATTGGTAGACAAGATAATATTGAGCTCTAACTAATTAGCAAATCAATTTATTTCATCCAATTTGCAGTTATTTGAGAGTCTTCATCTTAATTGACTCTCACTGAGAAAATTAAATTAAATAAGTTCTGATTAAAGAGAACAAACCAAAACAAACCACTTTTTATCATTTTTACGAGTAAACAATTAAAAAAAAAACACAACCGTCAACAATAAAAACAAATTAGATAAACAAAAAAACCCACCGCTTCTCGTATGCTGTTTCTGTACCTTTTTTTGTGTCAAAGACGTCACAGCAAGGATTGATGATGGATTAAAAAAAGCTTCGTCAATTCTAAATTTAAACTTGTGATCTCTTTAATGGAAATTACAACCTACAGGTAATAATTGAACGGATAAAAAAATGTTTTCGAGTATTTTGTACATTAAATTTGGGCCACGAGCATTCGAAAAAAATATTCAACTTGTCACTAATTTATATTATAATTACTATAGTTTTTTTTTAAGAACTAATTTTAAATTTAAACAGAAAATGAAACAACAAATATGTTGGCGGTAAATTGAAATTGTAATTTCCTAACGTATAAATAAATTATTTTGTGCATTTCTTGCATATTTACAGTTAATCAACGTGACCGCTTTAAAAATGCTAATTTTTTACCAAAAACATACAAGAAACACGTGGAAGTTGTATGTCTTTTACATCATTTAAAAGTTTTGCGTACTTAAACTTTAAAAAATACTAAGTCAATAAATCATAATTATTTAACTATTGTTGCAAAGCATAAAGATTACATAAACTACTAATATTGC
>JANSTS010002777.1:21841-38843 GCA_026546915.1 Sylvicola fuscatus
TGTTTTTGTTGTGTTTTTGTTATGAGGCCGTGCCTTAAATCGCGAAGAAGAGGAGGAATTTACCAAGAAAACACGAGACGTAAGCCACAATAGCGATTAGTACAAGCTGATAACCTTTAGCAGCGAAAGCTTCGCCTTCTGATTCATGCATGGAACTGATCGCGAGGCGGTCACACAAATTATCGCACGTCATTATTGTCGGGATGATTTGCCAACACAGAACCAGGTACAATCCTCACGACTCATAAAACAATTACGGCAGCAGAACTGAAGCGTTTTTTTTTTTTGTTCAACTTTTCTTCGAAACGAAAGCTCTTCTGTCAACAACAAAAAAGCTGGTGCACGGATGAATGGATGGATCCTGGCGGAATTGCATTCACATGCTCGGCGTCATTATGCAAGCTGGAAGATTAGTTTTGCATCCCCGCACGTGTATTAAAGTGGATTTGCGAGAGCATAATTTATTTGTAGCTGGCTTTGTGCCATTATGACGGCAAAATGCTGTTGCAGCTGAGTGCTGGCGGAATGGCAGTTGTTTATGCTAAATAATTGAAAACATAATGGCTATAAAATCATACTTGACGTTGTTCTGTTTAAACTTTTGAGCAGGTACACGATTTTCATGAGCTTTAATCCGCTATTGCAGGTGCGACAAAACAATCGGAAGTCGTTCATCATTAGCCCACTAAAGATTGCATAACTTCAGGTGTTTACGCCCAATTCGATTTTTTTTTTGGTGTTTTTTTTTTTAAATGTTATAAACATGTAATTAGATTCAAATGTGAGGTCTTTACATATTATAAACTCACATAACAATGTATGCCGTAATGGAACAGCCAACAACTTTTCCTTTTCATTCAAGACACATAATATGAACTGTTATTGTTGAAACTAAAATATATAAACAAAAAAAAAAGAAACACACAAAAAAACCGAGAAACAAAACGCAAAGCTTCAATTTAAACAATGCATTTTAAAGTTTACAATATTTTGTTCCTCCATTTCGCTGAGCCACGAACTAAAACTCGCGTTAAGATGCCGGAGCCACACACTCACACACTCGCTGTAAACAAACAAGGCGTTTTGCACAAGTCTCGACTAACAATAATTACAATAAATGAACAAACATCGAGTACAATTCGTGTAGCATTTCAATAATCTTGAAGATTTCACATAAATCGCTTGGCCATGCATATGTAAGCACGTACATGCATTATGCTGTGAGCTCAGCCCCAACAAGACCACACAAAATTGATTAAAGCAAGATATTTAAATCAATTACCGCCAATAAAAGGCGGCTACAAATATTCAAAAATGCGCCGAGTTTAACGAACTCTCCACACATTCGAATTTATGGCAGTTATTGTGTCGAATTTTCCACTTAACGCAGTCCGGCCACCGCGCCGCGGCGATTGTTGCGCGTCGCGGAAGACATTCAGTGGACCGGCCCGACTCCAATATCGGCGCAGTTATGCCGATAAAAGCTACCCCCCTCCCTCCCCCCGGGTGTTTATTTTTAGATTAGAAAATTATTATTTTACAGCAAAAATTTCACAATTTTTTTTTGGGATTTAAGCTTCATCGTCTGTCCGGGCGTTTATTGAAGCCAAATGCAATTGAATTTGAAGCTGGTCGTGGCAATTCATCAGTCGGTGGGACGTGCAATTCGAATGCGGCGAGACAGTACCCAAACTGCTGCAATTATGAGACGGAGAAATGCACCGCGTTTCTGCACAAAAACGGCGACACTTTCAATCGAATCGACACTTCGCGTCGCGTCGCTTCGACACGCCTTTGATCATTTCCCAATCACTTTCATAACCTCAAAGAACACGGAAATAATTCAATTTGACTGCAGTCAACGCCACTCTCTTGGCTTCAGGTTGAGTGAATCCATCCACCGCATCGATGGTATTTAATAACATTACTTATCTCTACTGCACTTAACTCAAAAGGTTACCTGTGTAATAGAAAAACCAAACATCTCCACTAAACGACAGGTGAAACCGAAAATCAAATGCTTCATCCTGCAGCCAAATTGACGGAAAATTGACTGAAAATTGCTGCAGCAAAAAGAAAAACCTCAAAGATAGTAAAAAAAAAAGGAAAAAAAAGGAAAACACGAAACGAGACTGCAAACTGTAAAGGGGTGCAGTCGCAAGTATCGCGATGCAGTAAACGATTTCATCCCTTGTGCTTTATTTGACACGACTTTCGCTCGCAAGTGCAGAAGGGTGGTGGTGCATCAGAGCGGCAAAGAAGAAAAATCGCGTCTCTTTAAGCGACGTGTTTGCATTCCTCAAGAAAAGCACACATCTAAGATGCAAGACGTGCACCGCGTGTGTACGAAACGGATTGCGGCAAGATATGAAAATCAAGACAAATATGAGCAAGCAAAACAATTCAAACGTATGAGTTAATGCCTCTCGCGAATGTGGTGGCGGCGCGCAAATGCATCTGGGCACAGCATAAATAATGTGTGTGCATGCGGCATACCGACAAACAAGCGCATCACCATGCATTCTGTATGCATGTGGGGTGAATGGGTGGGCTGGGTGGCTTGGGTGTAGCATCCACTAAATTTCGTGAATTATGAGTCAATGGGAGCAAAGGAGACACATTTCATGTACGATAATTCACATCCACTTGCTTGGGAAATCTGCTGCTGCGCCAAGTAATCACCCACCCAAACAACCCCTCCCACTAACCCACTCACCCCACCCACCCAGCTGGCGGTGCATGTTGGCATTACGCAGAGTTTGCCTTGTGGAATATGATGGGACGGGGAAAAAAAGAAGCGAATACGTAAATAGATAAATCAAATGGAAAACTTCAAGAAAATATTATGAAAAGTAAAGTGAACTCGTTGAAGAAAGTTGAGCTGTTGTTGAAAGGGATGGGAAAGGATTAAATTATATGTTTTTCTGTAGGAAAAATGCGTATGCATACAAATGGTAAAATGCAAACGAAAATTAATTTCCTCTCCCTCAGTATTTGTCAGAAGTGATTTTCAGGTTCACGATGCACAAAACTGAGAAGCAAAGCATTTCTTTTGATGCATTTATGTTTTGGCATGTTTTATGCTGCCATTTCAGGTGGAAACTGGTTTCTTTCTTTCAGCGATTTCTTCGCTTTTTAATAATCGCTTTATTAATCGTTAATGGGAATATGATTCTCATACATAAAACACAACATAGCTAATATGTTGTCGAACAATTGAATCTGGAGTGGCCGAATTGAATGGCAGAAATCAATCAGTTTGGCGTAATTAGACGATGAATTTTTATTATTATTTTTTTTTTTTTAATTTCACAATAAATTAGAAATTGGATGGCGTGAAACAATGCTTTTGGAACATAACAAATAGGCTCTGCACACGTCGCGCGTCTGTCAGTGCGGAAAAGTGTATGGAAAGAATGAGAATGGCGCACATTCGCCATATGCCGTAAAGAAAGAAAATCGTGCGCTCCAATGTATTTGCCAGTTTCGTTGAAATGCCATTTTTTAACACAATGGCGTTTGATGTAATGTTTGGATAAAATTCTTTTCGCTGATTTCCAATAAAAAGAATTAAGAAGAAAAAAATAAATATTTAAGACAAGAAAAGTGCAAACAAGAAATCAGTCTTCTTTGCTCTCCCTCTTTCTTTTGCGAAGTGGATTTTTTTTCCCTTCCTTTGTACGAGGAAATTGTTGCCTATGCCTTTACGGCCCCGAATTTAGAACAATGCATGCAAATAAATTGAGAGCGAAAGCAAATATGTGCACACAAGAGTGGGCCGAATGTGGGCTGGTGGGGCTGGGGGGGCTGGTGGACTTGGACGCGATTGTTTGATTTGCAGTTAACAATGCTCAAGTGTTGGGAAAGTTAAAAATTTGTAAATGGTTGCAGCGATTCAGGCGTAATTCGCCAAAGGGAACCGAAATACGGACAAAATTTTCTTGACCTTGACGCCGTTCAATTAACCTAGGTACTCACTTTTTTTCTTCATGTACGGCGAATGATGGTCTGAGTGCATTCCCCGCGGATCAGACATATCCATCAGCGGATTGTACAGCTTGCCAGGATCCATGCCCGGCGGAAACAGTCCCAACGATGAATCCAATCCAAACACTGCAAGGAAAATGGTGATTAGATTTTTTTTTTTGGTTTGTTCTTACTTAAGCGAATCTGGCCAGAAGAAGAAAATCGTTTAAGATAATAACTATAGCGCATAAAAGTACTCGGTAAGGGCGACGCGTGAGAGCAAGGACGTCAGACAGTCGCCGAGCGGATAATGTGTGCGCATGTGTGTGCCCCGCATGCAGACGCTGCCAACACACGACGCGGCGTCTTACATGTGTGCGCTTTGTCGCCAATGAAAGGTGATCAAACGCACGAGTACACAATAAAGGGAGGCAATAAAATACATGCGAGATGGCAACAACTAACGTTTTACGTGTTCGCTTAGACGCTCGGACACTCCTTCGACATTCCTCAAGGCGAACTCCACCTGAGCTGCGTCGCATTTTCACAAGAATGTGCTGCGAGGCGAGGTGGGCTCTTCAGCGTAATTCCTTGAGACTATGGTGACATCAAAGAAACATATCAACCTGACGTGGAGGCGTTCTTCGTTGCTTGCGCTAAGCAGTTTTCAATATGTTTTTCCCATGTCACAAGGGCGGATGTCTTTCCAAATTTTACAACCCCTAAGCAGGTCTGAGTCATGTTGCCCATATGCTTGCACTTTTTAGGATTAAAGAAACATGTGAAAAGGTCTAATTACCAGGACAGGTAAACTATGGCAATTTTAATAAATGTTTATGGGCCATATCACATATGGGATTATTGTTGTTTTAGGACCTCCAAAAAAAATCTCACAACGCACATGAAAACAATGGAAATTTATTAGCCATTCACAATGTACTCGCGCACATACATAAGATTATGTGTGAAAATGTTTTCCCATGTTCATCATCTAGAGCAGAAAAACGATGAACACGAAACAGAGCACGAATCAATCGCCAAAGAATGATAAATAATTTTACAGAAATTACGCGAATAAAATGTAAAATAAAAAGCGATTTGACGAGAGGTGGGTCGGGGGCGCTGCAGCACATCCAGTGGGGTGGATGGGGGGCACCATCGCTTCTTGGCGTTCGTGCCATGAGGCTTCCTTTGTCGCCGTTTCGATTGAAATTTCCATCGGAAAAGCCGATTTGCTGTGCCATTGGCAAATGTAAATGTGATAAGAAACAAAGATTAAGGTACACTTTGATGATGACTTTGTGTGTGTGTATCTAGAAAACATGTCTTGATTCGCAAAAAAAAAAGAAGGAAAAATCGATTTCGCCCGTAAAGAATGGAGAGTATTTAGTGACGCCATTTCAATGGGATTGGTAAAAGTCAATACACTCAAATGTTTGGAAATAAATTAAATATTAAAAGGACGCGCCAGCGGAGGAAGAAAACGAAAACCAAAGAAACAAAAAACTTTGGGAAACTTACTGTGCGGTGGTGTCAGCGTCAACGCTGATGACATGCTGGGAAAGGGCAGCGGTGACGGCGGATGTGGCGGCCCGTCAGGCGGATTAAAGTGAGACGGCAGGCTCATCGGTGAGCTGGGGAAATCCTTGTGCATACCGCGATTCTCCAAGTCATGCAGACTGGACAGGTGCGGATGATGCGGATGGTGGGGATGGTGCATGTGGTGTGGCGGTATTGACAGGTCCATTTGTTCTAAAAAATTGGGGCTGCCAGTCTCCATGCGGCCGTGACTTTCCATTGCCTCGCGCTTCATGTGCTCAGCGGCGGACTGCATCATCGCCTGGTGTTCCTTGCTGCTGTTCTGGTGATTCAGTTGCTGGTGGTGATGAAAATCCATAGGTGAAATGGCACTTCCATTTGGACCCGACAAGTGTGAGGGTGGCATCGGACCGTTGCGTCCCATTGGTGGTGGTCGATTCAAATGTCGAATGTCCTTCAGGGACAAAACGATGCGATTGTTGTTGTTGCTGGTGCTGCTGCTCTTGTTGTTGTTGTTGTTGTTGTTGTTATTACTACTGCTATTGTTGTTGTTGTTGTTTCTTAAACTATCGCTATTGTTATTATTACTCAAGCTATTTTTGGTACATAAGTCTTCAGGTCCCTCGCCATTAGCAGCCTCCTCGTGATCAACATCATCGTCGTGGACGCCGTCATCCTCGTCGATATCGCCAGCCCTGTCAACACCACCGCCAACATCATCATCCTCGTTGTCTTTTCTCGTCGCCGCCTTAATCTCCTTACACTCATCTTCATCTTCATCGGCGTCCTCATCGTCCACCAAATTTGGCTCAGGCTTATTCTCTTTGTCGTCGGCATCGTGCAGCAACAGCTCGTCATCATGATTGATCACCTCATCGCCGGCCGCACATTCCGACGGCGACGTTGATCGCAGCAGTGGATTCGGTGTCGGTGATTTACTCGTCAGATCATGTGGGCCGCATTCGCCCGATCGCCGCCTGGGACGCGCCTGTTTGCGTCTGGGCATTGGTGATGTGCACAGTTCGGCGCCAGCCGCAGCTGCACTATTGCTCATGTACATGTGTGTGGGCAACATCAATTTGGAGCCCATCAACGCTGGATGATCATCGAATGTGGATGGTGGCGGTGATTCTGGTGAGACAATCGATGTGTCCATCATACTGAAGTCGTCGGGCGAAGCGGCTGGTGTCGGCGTCTTGCCGGTCACTGGATGATCGACAAGGCCGCGCACCTGCAGCGATTCGCCGGCCTGTATGAGCGCCTGCAGTCGCTGCTGTGGCACGCTGATTTCGCCGCGATACATGAAGTCGACGATGGCCTGCACCACCCAGCCGCGAAAGTCCTTCAGCACGATGACGGGATGTTTGCATGGTGTTTCGGAGAAGACGCGCTGGAAGAATGGCGAGCACGCGGACAGTACGACCTTGTGGGCGCGTATGCTCGTCTCGGCGCACACCAAAGTGACGTCGACTAGCGTCTTTGTCTGCAGTAGCGAGTCGAATGCCCGCAGTATGTGATTTTGGTGATTGTTCCACCTGAGGCTGTAATGTTCCTCCTCCGTTGTCATTATCACGTCGTTCTAAATATTTTATTTACGTGAATGTTTGCCGTTTGCGAAACGCGCTTCCCTCCGCCGCGACGCTGCCTCTGGGTTGTGTGTGGCGCTTCCACAGCACCGCGCTCAACAGAGGGTTCGCTGGATTCGTTTCCTTCTTGTGTTCTTGTGTGTGGTGCCGGCTTCCTTTTAAATTGTGCACCGCTTGCGGTTATTGTTTGACGCGTGTGCTCTGGCTGCTTTTTTTTCTTAATTTATCGTTTTCACTGTTTGCATGTTTGATGTATATGAGTCTGAAAGGAAATGAAAATGGAAATGTGTTAGAACAACTGTGTGACCATTCTTTGTCAAGGAATTTTCCAGCACACAAAATATGTTGAATATTTCAAGTTTAAGGCTGCACTAATTTCATTTGAGATTTTTCTTTTTCTTTGATGTTAATTTAAGTGCAATTTATAGTCTTATTCCATCTATAATTTATGATTTTATTCCATCGACATTTGATTTTTTTCGCTAAAATGTCTTACCAATATGTTTTGCTTGTGAATATGTTGCGTTATTAATTACTTTTTGTTTTATATGGCAGTTGAATATAGGGTTTACTTAGATGCACATAATATGAACTCAATTAATAGTTTAATAGCAAATTGCCAGTAATTTCACCACACAAAACTCCTAAATCTGATAAGGAATTCCTCAAGAAAAGGTAAATACAAAATCAAGACGAATTTAATCCATAAAAATTGAACAATTACCTCCTCAAAATTTTCCTAATAAGTAATCCTTTATTAATCCTTTAATGCGATTGGCAGTTCGGTTTGTATTTGAATAAACTTTCAATTTAAAATGTTTTAATTTTTGTTTTATCGCAATTTTTTTTCACTCTAATCCATAATTAAAATTTTCTTTGATTCTCCAAATTACCACAATTAGTCATTTTCGTAAAAACATCACAATCTGAAACTGATCACAAATTCCATTAACAAAACATTACACTCAAACAATTTTCACAACAATTCCTTGAGAATCAGACGAATTACTGGGTCAGTTCAGTTTGAACAAATCCACCAGACTGCGGCCAGACATCACCAGTCACCACCAACCAAACAACACATCATACGAGTAAATGAAGACAAACTATACACACATGTCGGAATTGCCCGCCTATGCACCGTTTTATTGCACCCAGGAAACCATAACTGCACTCTTACACAAATAACTCATTTAGTTACCCGAGTGGTTATTTATTACATGCATGACGGTTGCTACTTTTTAGCAGGTAGATATTCAGATAGCAATTACTTATGGGAAAGTTACGTGTCCTTTTGCGACGATTAGTTACTTCTTGTGATTTCAACACTTTAATAATGATTCACTTGTCTTTTAATCAGTCAAAAAGTTGCATAATTAGACCGACTGCATGCCGATGGCACGACATTTACGTGGTTTGGCATAAAACACGGCTATTTGCAGCCACCCCTCAACAGTCTTCGCCATGGATTCTCACACAGCTCATGTAATATTCTCATAACAAATTTACCATTGTCTGAATAAGAGGGATAATAAAAGGGAAGAAGAAATTTTTGTAAAAGGGGGATGATCACAATAATATAAAGACAATTCTTCAGGTGGATTTGCCCGGGAAATTTGAGTTAATATTTAATTCAACGGCATTTTGTGGGGAAATTTTTTTCAAAAGGTTCGACGCGCATTCTTAACCTGCTGACTTGAGTAATTGATTCAATTTTGTTTTGCTTAATTAGAGATTTTTATTTTTACATTAACCACTTTTAGCCGTTGAATAAATTTTCTTAAAGAGAATATTTTTTATTGAGATGTTGAGAATTTTTTTGACGCTGCTTTTTGTTTACTAAGTTTGTCACCATCATCTTTTGATTTTATCGTAGAATTTTATTACTTTAGTTTTTACCATAAAAAAATTGTTAAAAACACACAAATTTTTTACTTTTAATTTACAATTTTTTAATTTCAAATTGTTTTTTTTTTTCTAACTGTAAAATGAACTTGTTAAATTTTAATTTTCCCATAAATTGTCCAACAAGAACAAAAATTGTAACTGTCCCATAAGTTTTCCAATAAGAAATAAAATTATTTACTAATCATCACAAATCACAAGTCTCTTTTTATGTTTTAAATATTTTTTGTTGTGATTTTTCAGATATTTCCACTGTTTTTTTTTTGATAATTTTTTTTTTAGTTTCAAAAATAACTAATTATAATCAGCTGCGATGCAAATAATCCAATAAAATCGTATGATAATCCGGTTTGGTTCACTTTAACTCCACTGATTCTCAAGAAATGTTTTTTTTTTTAATATTTTCTTTTTCTTTCTCTCAATTCATAAATATTTGTTTTCTCACGTTTTTTGTCGTTGCACTATTTCATTTGGTAACAGTTTTATTCCACAATAATTGCAGCAAAAGTCAGTTTGATGCATTTTCGTTGAACGACACAGATTTAACGTTAAAAGTCCGTTGCGATCGAGTGTGGCGCGCCGAATATATGAAATCGCCGATACCGATTTGCCTAGTACATAGTAAATGTCGGAAGATTAAAAGACTATAACTTGCGAGGTGTACTAATATGTAGAGATCGAGGTGTATGTATAGAAAAGAAACGAAAAAGCAACGGAACAACAAATCTCAAACCGAACCGTACATACTGAAGTTAGCGCCGTGACTAACTCAGCTCGACTGAATAAAATGTATAATAAGTGTACAATTTCGGCGCTAAAAGCGAAATAAACGAAATGAGACCGTATATACCGCGCATAATATGTTTTACGTGTGGATATTGTCTTATGTTGGGCATATTCGTCGAGCACTTGAAAAGCTACACTTCTCGAAATTCAAATGAGTCGGACGCGTATACGCGATGTGGGCCCACACATATGTACACAACAAACGCCACACACACAATATATTAGTTTGGCCGCTATTATGTATCTGCTTGGCGGCAGGCGCGCGCCTCATATTCCTACACTTGATGCGCCATGGCCATATTAACATACGTCGCATAAACACATGAGCACGAGGGGCGCACTCACCAACACTGGCGAACACCGCCAGCATAGGTAGGGGGTGGGCGCCACAGGCACCCGAAAGTTCCCGCATCGCAAATAACAACAACACATGTATGATGTGTGTGCCTATGTACCGTGAGCGGCGTGTGCGCGATTGCGAGGGTTGGCATATGTTGGTAGTGGTGAGTGAGCTTTTCAGGGGTTGAACACACGAATAGGGGAAACATTCACTGATGAATCAACCCCAGGCGCTTCAATCGAAGGAAAATTCGTTCCCCTGACGAGTTGGAAATTCCCCTCAGGTTTCGTTCAATTCGACGTTGAACTGACTTTTGTATTGTCGTAATATTTTAATATGCAAATCAAATATTTTTTTCACAAATTTATCAACGAAACTGAATGCAACAATATTGTAAAAACAAAAGAGCCCTAAATTCGTTTTGTCATTAATTGAGAGATCAAAAATTGCCTAATTGAATTTGTTTGCCAATTGCCATCCATTTTCGAAGGCCATAATTAGAAGCTTCACAAACAAATTAAAGTACCGTTAGATGGCCAAATGTGAGCAATTTATCAATTTGTCAATTTTTTATTAAAAATTTGACAAAACAACAATCTAATTATGAACACATTTGCAACGATTTACTGTTATTTTTGTACATTTCTTTCAATTTGGTTTTGTAAATAATCAAATTTGATGAAAAATTTGCCAATGGTATTTGTATGATAATTCTTAAAGTCTTAATGAGGGGCTCAACAAACAAAAGAAAGTACCGTTAGACGGCCACATGTGGAATATTTTACAACTATTTAAACAAAGTTGTTATAGAGAAAATTAATATAAGAACATGCATTTTTAGCAATGATTTTAAAGTCATTCTTAACAACTACCATCTTGTACATTTCTTTAAGTAGATGTTTTGAAAATAATGTTAAGAAAAATGATTAAAATTTTATCAAATATAAGTTTAAATGGAATTTACTTACAATATGAGGTATCTTTTTTCTTAACCTTGAATTATTGTTATTAAAACTCACGATAAAAAAAAAACTTCTGACGTTAACCACTGTCATTTGCGAAATGAGCCCATTTAAATATCGGTCCAAATCCCGGCTCCTTTGTGTACACACACGCGCCAAGCGAATGTCACATTCGAATAGCGTCATCCCAGTCTGATAACCACTAAACAAAAGAGATCAACCGATCTCTGCTGGCACTGATCAGCCAGCACATTTGTGGTCAAATGTGGACGTCAGCCGTAATTGCCTATTGCCCAATTACAATAAGCCGATAACGTTAACTTATAAAACAATAGAGTAGCCCATTTGGCGAGAAGTAACTCTGTATTGGAAACAATAGGAGTAGAGTAATCGGCGATCATACATCCAACTGGATATGTGCAGAAGCTGCGTCTATATGTGAGTAGTTTTGTTTGTATGGTAGTTGAATTGGTTGGCCAGACAAGAGTAGCAAGAGATTCAACTCATATTGCTGATGTAGTGACATAAGTCAGTAGAGAAAATGAGATGTGAGACCGCAGGGCCAGGATGTCGTATTTGTAGATTTTTAATATGAAGTCTGGAAGATTCACATATCTGTGGGAATCTGGGATTGCAATTAAGTTTCACTACAAATGCGTTCTCCTATGAGATCAATAAAAATTGATTCAGGCTGTGGGTATGCTATTAGCGTTCAACAATTGGTACATCGGAATTGATGGCAAAAGGAGCAATCGAAGAAGAACCAAGAAGAATGGTTCTAGCCAACAGCGCATTCATAAGAGAGGCTAATAAGTTGAAGATGCAGAGCGTTTTCTCATGGCCTTTATTTACATTGAGAATGCGAGGCGATGTCTTAATGGCGATGCATTGGAAATGATGATATTTTCATTTGATTTCTTAGGGGCAATTTGAGTCATATTGTAAGATTTCTACTCTAAGGAACTGTGAAAATATGATTATTTTTTTAAAATGTTTCTTAATTTGAATGTGATTTAAAGTTTTAATGAACAGATTCTCTAAAAATATTACTTCATTTAATCAACAAAAACATAAAACAATGTTTTATTTACATAAAAAAATGTATGCAACATTTGCATGAAGAACAATGCTAATTATGCCAAACAAAGTCTACAACAAACTGTAGTACATAAAGCATCTTCCTGAGCTGTAGCCCGGCTGACTTGTAAAAAACTACACACAAAAAGCTTCACCAAAATATCTTCCTCTTTCGATGCCATTCAACCCCTTCAGCGTATTCACGAAAACCCCCCCAATTACACACACACACACACACACACACTGACACAAACTGTTGGAAAAACTTTCTCGCCGCGGCAAAGCTCTCCGGCGAGATGAATGACAAGTCAGAGCGAGACGGCCACCGTACACGCCAGCTACCGTCTTACTTCAATTCAAAGAGCTGCGCTTTCTTATTTCGCGGATAATTAATACAGTTTCTTAAGAAATCCTTGAAACAAAACGCAGAGAGTACGCAGGGGGTGCACCGATGATATACTAACACACACACACACATCGACATTTTTGTCTCAACTTTTTCGGTACGCCCCCGTATATTCAATAATAATATAGTCGAATGTTTACACACATGTCGTGTGTCGGTGTGTGCGCTGGTCTCGCATGTGGACTTTTGGCAGGAAAGCTGGAAAGCTTTTGCGCTGCCCCAAAGCTGCGTGAGGGGTGTGGGGGGGAGGGGGTTCAATTAAGCACACTCGTACGCACACATCCAATGGTGGCAAAGAGTGAAAATTAGCAAACAAATAAATATAGACAAAAAGATAAAAACTAATGCGGTGGTGTGTATGAGAGGGATGAATTTATATATGCGAGTGAGCTCCGTGAACGAGGTCAGATATGTAAGAAAAGGATACAATACGGGGGTAGTTAAGATGATGCATAAATGTAAATGGATGGGGGGCGGTATTAGTATATGGCGAAAGCCCCAAAAGCTTTTTGTTATGCTCGCATGTTCATAACTGTTTCAACTTTTGACTAAAATTGTATGTCATATTTGAGTCTTGATAGGGAATCGCTGAGATTTTAAAGATTTTTTTCTTAAACTTTTTCAATCCAAAAACACTAAGGCACCCGTGAAAAGGATCAGCGAGGAAAAAACTGAAATATCGATTAAAAAATGTCCTCCTCAAAGCAAAAGGGTCGCAATAATTATAAACCACCCATTCCAATTATACTGAAGCAAACAAATACACACACACACACACTCACATCTTCAGTACTTTCATCCCCCTAGCCGAATCTTGATTTTTATTTGAATATTCATTTTAGACAATGTGAAGCAGCGACGAACACGTCTTACGGACAAGAAAAAAACAACACACCAGGCAGCGGCAAACATAAGAAACAAAAAAAAAAACACGAACTCTGGTATATTCATTAAAAGAAGCGCTTACCCTCTTTACTGTGTTCGGCTCGGCTCTTCTTTGTTATTGTACGAAGATTCAAGTTGGCACGTCTTGAATTTAACATCAGCGTAAATGCAAAAATTTGTACAATACTTGTGTGTATTCTTTATCTTCACCACTGAATGGTGTCTACGCGTTGTGTGGACAAAATGTGCCCGACCATCGCCGGAAACTGTACGGGCGAATGTGTGCGCACATCATCCGCCACAAATGTCGCTGATAACGTCGCGACTATCACAGCCACACGAGTATGTTGTGTGCGTGTGTGGCGTATTGATTAGGCGACTATTCAATTTATCGTCGCAACAGAATTAAATACGCCAAACACATACGAACACTAACCACCCCTCTAACGGTCCTAATGTGGCACCCCACACCTTCGATGGCAGTACAACGAGAGAAATCCACCACCATCCGTGGCACGTTTCTTTTCGCCTTATCTCATGTACAGTTACATTATTTATTGTCAACGTCATAGGGGGGATGAGACTCTATCACCTAATATGTTACGCCAAGGGTTGTTACATGTATATTATGTATGCAGACTTGTATGGGGTGTATGCCACCACCCACTCGGCTTAGTCGGCTTTGTGACTTTTTATGTTTTTTTTCGTGGTTCAACATACAGATTTACCGAATCTGACAGTTGCGTTAACCGTTTGACATTACGCAAAACATATAACATTTATATGTTGCGTTCATAAATCTAATGATGAGCTCATGAAAACTAGCAATTACACCTGTTTTCCGTGTGGGTCAAATAATTTACGAAAAAAAATGAAATATAAAAAGAAGCATAATCGAGATAGGAATCTTGTGGGAATTTTATATTCTTCAGTGTCTATTAACAGCGACGCGATCTTTACGTTGTGTAACTCATAACTCCTTGTATCATCAAGACTTTTACTACTTTAGGTGAGCACTGGGTAATCATGGTGAGCCATAAAAGTATGAACAACCAGACCATTTAAGCAGAAAGATTATAGCCAAATCTCCCCTTTTAGCGATTCGCAGTCTTTTCGAGTGTTTGTTTCTCAATTTTGTTTCTTTACGTTTTTTTACACTAAAACTCTACGCATTTGAAAGAAAACCAATTATGCCGCCAAACATGTTATATGGATTGTATGAATATATGAGTGCAGATTCCCACCCCATATCTGATTGACGACTTTTCAGCGAAATTGAGGAAATGCGAAAAGCCTAAGCTAATGGGAAAATAAGTATAGTTCGTATACAAACGTCTCCCAATTATTTAATGAGATGAGCGCACGTCTTAAGTCGCGCAGGTGTAATCGTCGTTCAGATGTGGTGGCGCATTTACATACGCCTTTTCTTACACATGATATGCTCATAAGAGCTGAAATTTTCTTACCGAAACATTGAACAATGGGAATTTATTTCGGAAACTTTCTAACCAAACGTCTTAATTGACCACTTTTCTTCATTGATGTCCAAAGAGAGTAATTATATTCTAACGAGAAGAGCACAGTGACGCTGGACTAGTGACTGGTGCGTGTTTGTGCGCATTTGTCAAGTAATTAGCAATATTTAACCTGAATTCAAATTGTAAGAAGATGTCTAGGACGTCTTTAAGATATTTATGGAACTGAAGAATTGAATGAATTTGTTTACCGATATTTTTTAATTGTCGTCGTCTATATTTTAATTTCAAGTGAGTTCATCCAACAATCAAATCGAAAAAAATCTATTGAATCAGTTTTTATTTTTCGCTCTCTGAAATGTAAAATGCGAAATGTTGTTACTCGTAATTTTGCATTGTAAAGGACTTTATGTCGAGGACTTAATATTCAGTGTATGAAAAGAAAATCCCTTTGTACATCTGCATACGTGTGTTTCAGCGCACATTTACCGCGTAAGCATGTTAATGGCACACACATAAGGGCTCAATGTCTCATTGAATGTGTACTCTCGTTTTCTATTGAAGGGTTGTTTCGTTGCATCGCACAACAAAAATGTGAACGAAACGAGAGAAAAAATTGTTGGCTGTCATGAAATAAGAGAACTTACAATAGGCAACCCCCAAAATAATGTAGAAAAAAAAAATTAGAATATTTACCCCCCCGGTTTTTTATATCTCACATATGCAAATAAGCTGTAAGGGATGATATATTGCTGTGAGCGCGCTACCATTCACTCGTGTCACATGTGTGGAAGGTACATGCATACATTTTTTTAGTTTAGGGGGTTGTTGAAACAATCATTTAGACTTCGACTGAATGCATTTTTGAATGTTTTGTTGGTCGCCGGCGTTTTCTACTGACTGCCGAATGTAAATTTGATTAAGCCACCCTCTTAGAGTTTACTTGCGCGCTTCAATGTTTAATATTGATTCTGTCTCTTCCATTTCTTAGTACTTTCAATAATTCAATAAATTACACACGTACAAATCTTGTTGTATTAAAAAATGCCACAAGACGCTCGATCAACGAATAAAATGAAAGTTTTTGCCACCAATTCAATCGATTTTAATAGTTTTCTCATTTTGCGTCTTTTCATAACCTCAGATTGACTTGGCACAAATGCAATTTGTAAGTAAGATTCAATGATTGTCTCCCGACAAAGTCTAGGCCAACTTGAGGCAATAAACTATATTGTAAATGATGGTGCATTCTGTTTGCTCTTTAATGTAATTCGAATTAAAGACATTAAGTGACTTGGTATTTTTCTTAAAGAAATATCGCACATTTGGCATTAATCATGCGAGTCTAAGAATACACATTCTTCCGGATTGTACAAACCAATTGCATTCCGAAATCTGTATGGCTAGTTGTATGTTTATGCAAATTCCTTCCAGATTCATGCCTCAGATAATGCGCTCACAATTGAGCTTCTGACAACAATAATCGCTTATACTGAGATACCTTAAAGATAGCACACGGAAACCATTGTCTGGATGCTGCTGCTGCCATTTGCCATGAAAGATTCGCTGTACTATTAGTTTACTCGACCACAGCTTCCAGTACAAGTGCAACCATCTCGACTGCAACTTGCCTCACTGCCTTCAATTTTATTGTGTTTAGAATATTTTCATTGCATGCGCATGCATCTTGCTCATACGTACATTTTCCTATTCCTTAGTAAATGCAATATATCAATGTTGGTGGAAATTTGTTGTGGGATTTGACATAAATTGCGTATAATAATAAATGAGAAATCCGAAAGAAATGTACTGGCGAGATTTTAGATGAAAAAAAATGTTTAGACGCCTTTCGCGGTCAGAAAAAAAAACATGTACGTGACGATAAGGAATTAGCGTCTTACTGAAGAAGATGAATGAAATAGAAAATGCAGAGATTAAGCGTATGTCTGACACACTAAACAACCGACATTAGCTGGACAATAGATTTCGAGTAATCAGCACCGTTCCATTGTCTTATTCGGCACCTTAATGATGTGAAGACGCGTTCCTAAACATGCGAGTATCTTTTTTCTCTG
>JANSTS010002777.1:49946-60927 GCA_026546915.1 Sylvicola fuscatus
ATTCTTTAAAAAAGTAAACGGTCGCGATGGAAGTGAACGCGAAAATCAGGTACGAGCGCCGAGGAGTGAGGGTGAAATCCCTGCCCATACTATAAGACGATGAAAACAACAAAATAGACAGACGAAATAAACGAAACAAATAAACAAACAGAAAAAGTGTTCTTGAGCGACTTGAAAGACGCGGTTTTCTAGGGCCAATCTGAATGTTGGACAGGAGGATTTTGATGAGCCCCATTCAGTGGAATCGCGAGCGCTGTTTCACGTCTGGCCCATCCGAATGCGCCTCTTTAATTCAATAACAGAAATTGAATCAGGAAGTGTTCTACTATTGTAAAATTAAGTGAATGAGCCAGAAAAGTCGTGACTCTCCACCGCTGCAACAGGCTAAACGAAAAACGGGGCTACAGGGAAGAAAGGCGACAGAACTGGGTTTATCTTGCAAGTGATCACGCCATTTCGATCTGAATCAACTCACAGCGGCCTCCGAGACGGCCGCGGAGACAATAATTGCAATTTAGACCTTAATGGGGTGAATTCGATATGCAAATGCACAGATAAGTGCACCGAAAATTCCGTCAGAGCCCGCTGGCGAGTTTTTCTGCGCCTCCCTTTGTGCCGCCAATAAATCCGAGGCGATTGATTTTATTGTCTGCATGTGTACTTCCATTATTATGTGTATCATGTGCCGCCAAGAAACCGCTTCGCGATGTGTGCACAGAATATTTCAATTAATTTTCCTCGTGGCCTGACTTGCAGCGACTTTGTTATTAATTTCCAGCTCTTTGACTTGACACAAATCGATGCCCTCTGGGCATATTGAAATCGATAATCTTTCATCGATATGGTAATAAAAACACGCGAGAACTTCTTGCGGTGTTTTGTCTGCAAGTAGTCTCTTACACATTTAGACTCATGAACAATTGAATACATTAACAAAATTGATCTTTAGCGAATTCATTGACCAAGACTCGAAAGAATGCGTTTTTAATTGGTGTGGATACAATTGTTTAAGATAAGTAAGAACTAATAATGTAAGTCTGGTTTCTTACAACAAATGCTAACAATTGAAACTCTCTAAATAGACGTGTGACTTTCAGGCACGTCTTTATACCGAATTCGCGTTAACCAAGGCAATTAATTCAACCGCCACCAAATATACCGTCAAAAGGCACGTGCAAAGAAGAATAACTATGCTCAATAAAAATCAAAAAATAAAAAAAACAGAACGAAGAAGAAAATGGTCAAAAGGGAATCCGCAATGTAATTGAAAATGAATAAGGAATTGACACGAAGACCCCATGTAAAACAAAACAAGAGCATTTCTTCGACTAAAAATGTAAGACGACGAAGAACACGTACAGAAACAGACGACGAATGAAGAGCAGAGCAGTTTGACCTAGAGGATGGGCGCCTATCGTTCATTGCTGATGGCATGGACATCTTGGCAGATAATCACCACCGTATAAAACGAAGAAATCAACTAAGAAGTTCATGATGCGATGTCTTTTCGGGTGAATATTCATGCTGGCCATAGATGCTTCTGCGCGAGGCTGCCCATTGCACCACGCGTAATTTATGATCTTGTTTACTGAACAAAATTGGCAGAGCTTTAGGCGTGGATTAGGATGATGACCGGCACGGCGGCCGTCCTTGTTGGCGCTTCAAATAATTTGCCACCGAAAACAAATTCACACAAAATGCGACTACCAAGGATGCCATTTATCTCCATCTACATTGCCAATGATAGAATTATTTCACTATTTATCACATAGCGTGTTTGCCGTCTTCAATTGGCGTATGCTTTCTTTTAAATGTAAGATTTTTTTTCTGTCCTGTCGACCGCTATTTTATAATTTCATTGGCGGAAAACGACGCGAAGGGAGAAAAGTATCTGCTTAGCAGGCGGACGGTTTACGTGCGAGCGCGAGTTCAATTAAGTTATGAATTATGGGCTATTTGGCATTATTGAGATGTTTTCGTGGCTGAGATTTGATGTAGTTAGCGGTTTTATGGATCTTACTATGAATAGAAGCGACCATAATAAATAATTAATAATTCATACAATTGTAAGGTATTTCTAATAACCATGAAGGGCTTAACTTTTATTCAGATCATGATCCGACAAACAGAATCGACTATAACTATTCGCTCATTAAACTTTGAAAACAAATTACAAAAAGTATCCATTACAACTATTCAATTCAGTTGTAAAAGTTTAATACAATTAAATATATGACGAAGATTAAAGTTAATGGCGACTGCATTTAATAGACGGCAACATACGACTTTACAATAAGAACGTGACCATAGAAATGCACTTCAACTGCCATTAGTTTTTTTTTATGTCTAAAATGCATATATGCAATGTCGTAAATAACACCTCAGTGCATCATATTACAAAGCTCATAATTTAAGGAATTTCTGATTAATAGACGGATTTTTACGGATTTATGTTTCTCAACAAAATATTTTCTATTTTTCTATATTTTTTACGGATTCAAATTCCACAATAAAAACTGTAAATTTACCTGTTTGATGAAGCTTAATCCGTCAGTAAACGCACAAAAATGAGTTTTTTTTTCTCATTAAACATAAAAACTTACTTCACAGAGAATATTTCACAAAAAACACCGCCACACCAAACAGACCGGCGAACAAGCGGCACATATTTAAATTTTAATTAAAAAATCGGAACAATATTCCAAAAGCTTCATCAAAAGCTTACCGTTTATCATTACCTCACAAAATATCCAATTAACTTGCACTTTAGTTTATTAAACAGAAAAATTACACCGTCGCAGATCGACAATCAGAAACACGTCAAAATGATTTATTCCCACGTATATCAATTTGCAATTCGTCTTGATTAAATTGAAGATCAAATGAATAAAATCGAGAATGCAATTACCACACTTGTAATGTTACAACATGCAATTACTACGTGCAGCTTTTCGAAAAATGCATCACTTATTTAATTGAGACACCACCGATCGCGTTTATCTTCACAACAAAAAATTTTTTAATTTAATAATAATAAATACAAAATTTATATTGAAATAAATTACTAATTTCCCGAAAATGTTTTTTTGTTTAAATTTGATGATCCTCATAAAACTACCACTTTTCCGAACGAAACACTTGTCTGGTATAAAATACCTGAAGGAGATGCTCGCGCATTAACCACTCTAGTACAAGTGATCACTTGAAATTTCCACTCAGCTGTAGCATGCATGCATTCGCTCTCAGTGCAAGAAACTGCATCCAGCCAAAGAGCAACAGCAATGAATAATGTTTAGTATTCTGTATAATCGAGCACATGTACACAATAACATACAAGCTCCAGCTCACCTCACAACAAAACCAGAAGAAAAACAAAAAAAACAATATTATAAACAATAACAATAAAAGTGTACATAATAACAATATGATCCGCGCAGCGCAGCGTTCCGCGTGAAAGATGATCGCGCAAAAGGCAACAGGCACGAGGAGCGCGCGAACTACAAAACGCGATCGCTCGTTTTTTGTGCGCAGTCGCTAGTCGCTACTCACTAGTCACTAGGCAGACAGTTTCGCCGATCTTATGCTTCACATTTAGTGTACTTGTGCAATCGCGATCGCATAAACTATATTGCATGGAATATATTGCACCTTTGGATTGGAAAACGGCAGTAAGATGGTTCGGCTGTGAGCTTTGCCTGTCTTCGTGTACTAAATTTCCTAATATGCATATGTACCATAAGTACATCGGAAACGCATTTGATATTGTCTGCAGTTTGGTCAGATCAATGAAACTGAAGAAGATGGACTGGACAAAAGGTAAAGTCACACAATAAAGCTAATCGAGCCACAATGAAACGAATTTCTTCCGTCTTACATTACTCGCGTTCTGATCGTGCCCGATTTTTTTTCTTTCAGTTTCTTCGTTTTTGTGTGTTTCTGTTTCTGTGTTGTTGTTGTTATGTTCAGAACAATTATATTGTGAGGCCGAGCATAGGAACAGATAAAAAAGAAAGAAGAAAATAACGATGACGCGGGATCTTGAGTCGTCAAGACGTCTGCAAGTCTGATTGAGCGGTTACTTTTCGGTGATAATTGATGCTTGTCAAATAAGTTGGTGTAATTTTTTTGTTATTTGGTCAGGTATCGATAATTAAGATTATGATTAGTTATGTTTATTCTTCTATAATTATGTTGATTTCTTAGCGTTACTTAATATTTTATTTAAATTTTCCTAAACAAAGAGAAACTGTTTGTTTCACATCCAAATTGTATCCATGTACTTATTTATTTATCAAAAGCTTCACCGAAACCCCTTCCTTATCGTGTATTTTTGTTTGATAAGAAACGACGCCACGCGACGCTCCATACTCGTCGTCGTCACCAGCAAATGTAACATGTGATCATCGTCTGCCATGCCGGCTTGCAAAGCGTACAGCGAGTTAAAAAGGCATATTAAATATGTGCGCGCATGTAAAAAGCTCCCACAATACGGCAGCCAGCCCGCCGCGCCGGACGTCGTCGTCGTCGTCGTCGTCGTCGGTGCTGCCGCCGTCGTCGCTAAAGCTTCGCACATGCCAACCTATACGCGGCCATAAAATCCAAAATCATCGCATGTACACTCGCGTACATGCTGCGAAATGTGTACACACTCGTCGCATTTCATTTTGGGGCGGAGCGACGCTTTCTCACTCCTCGCTTGGCGCTCGCTGATATGTTCAACGTATATTCGCAGCGCGCGTTCTCCCACATATCGCACCACATTTCCACGTCGCCTCGGTACATATGTACAAAATATATTTATTTCTCAAACACGCAAGAGATGTGTTGTGTGTTTTCTTAGGACGCCTATGTACGACTAATATATGTTGGGACGCTTTGCGAACGTGCCAGCGCTTTTATGTACCCGAATATATGATTTTACGACGACCAAATTATCATGTAGCACCATGCATCGCGGCCTTACGAGCACATACTCGTCGTCATTTGTTCGCAAACTTTTCCATTTTTCTGTGCGAGTTGCAATTGCCGTCACGTTTCAGGTCGACGCGTATTTCAATTTATGTGAAGGCTCTCTTTAAGGATGTACTTAGGCGTCCTTAACCAACCCCACCAACCCCTCCACACGGCTGTGACTTATTTACGAGAGAACAAGGTGGCGATATTGAGACAATGTTGCCATGCAAACCGCTTCCTGGAAAGGTTCTGGCTGGCAATACATTGTAAGGTGATAACGTCGAGTGAGCTTTTCAACCCCTATGGGTTGTTACGACTAATGTGTTGCTCCTTATCGTGTGCATGTTTAGAGGTAAATGTACGATGTATATTTTATTGCCACATCCAAGTGTTCTGGCGCTGTTTCCATTCCACATTGGACAGCCAGCGAATCATGGAAATGCTCCGCAAGGATATGGGTGTGTTGTGTATAAGCTTGTTTCTTTATGTTTTCATGTACACGATGCATGTACATAAAGAGAAATGTGTCACAGCAGTCATAATGTGGAAAACATGTACACAACTGATGTTGGGGAGCCTAGTGGGGGAGGCGCCAGCCATACACAAATTCTTTTCGGTGGACGACTCACTACTTGAACAGGTGGATACAAATGTGGGTGGTGTGATTGGTCCTAAATGTTTACTCGCAGCTATCTTAATGGCATGAAGATGACTTTCGACTGGAAATAAAATCTTTCACAAGTAGGTACTCGTACTTTGGCAAATGAATGCCAATAATAACAAATTTATTGTCATTCTTAACGTGTTTTTAATAACTTTAAGAAATTCTGCTATAGCGCTTGCTCAACCAAAACGAACCGTTTTCATCTTAATCTGTCAACAAACTCGAAATCTCAACTCGACATTTCGTGGACATGATTCCCATCTTACGAACGAAGTGGTGATAAATTGAAAAATTATTGCAGATGACATTTTTTTAAATAAAAACTAAACGAATATCAGATACAAATATTATACTTTTACGGAAGAGACCTATAAGGCTTTTGACTTAAAACTCTTTCTTAGTAATTGATTATGCTTTTAATAATTTGTTTTGTGTTGAAATGTAAACAAACGAAAATGTTTAATTAATTTAATAATTTCTTATGAATTTAACAACAATTATGCCCATTTAAATGCGTAGTCTCATATTTTGGGTGTTTTCTTAGTAGAAAAATAAATAAAAAGAAAATTCATTGAAATTGAAAGTGTTAAAGATTTAAATGAGTCAAATTGCTAAGGTTTTACGTAAGAATTTAATAAGTAAACATGAAATAAAGAGAAGAAGAAATAATTTGAAGAGTTTCTAAACTTAGGCCAAGTAGGGCAATGCAATAATTTTCGTGAAACAAAGAAACTCACCCTTTTCACAGTAATTAAACTGTACAAGTGCGTGTGTCGTTGCTGGACACAATAACGTGTCCACACTCCCACCAGCCGTGGCTGAAACCGCCAAGAAGATTGATTAATTAAATTATTGTATGCGCGCTATAAAAGAAAATTGCTAAGGCAAACAAGAAAATGTATTTACGCTGGTCAAGACACGTGACCGAAGGCATTCGACGTTAATTAAAGGTACAACCGTTATTTGTTGTGTGTGCAAATGGACATAGGAGATGGCATATACGCCGACTCAGCGAACGGGTAAAGGGTATAAAGGGAGACGCGCCGCGGCGGATAATTGAAGACATTAATTAAGACATTTATATCGGTATGTTTGAATGAACGCGCCGAGTCGCACGAGCCAAACGTTTTAATTACATTTCGATATGAAATAATATCTTAATGTATCGCGTGACATTCACATTTATCGAATAATAGTCTCCCACACTCGAACACGCACCACCAACGTTCAACTAAGGGATGTATGACATGCAATATACACGATACATGCGAATGTCACTCAAAGATCATCCACTTATTTATCATGTAGCATATATTCGTTGTTTTGTTATTTTATTGACTCATATCCGCAGGTATTCGACTGTTAAATTCACACACACACACAAGACGCATGTGCGGCTTTTGGCGGTGTCTTTCAAGACGCCTCATTGAATGGAACTAATCAAATAAAGACGCGCGATCACATTTACACAATGTTCACAGTTAATTTGTTTCTTGGCCGTAGTCGCCCCTGGCCGCAGCTTTTCGCTGGCCGAACTCGCGTAATCGTTAAATTTTATGATGTATGTCATATTGGTTTAAATGGCGACATTTTGCATTGAGGCCAACCTGCGTCTTTTGTTGCCGTAGATTCATGATTGTCTCGAGCATTCTTCTACCCATAAAAGTCTCAATTGTACACAACAACGTGTAATCCAATGCGTATGGAATGGCATGGCATTCGACAGAGTGGAGAGGCGGGCAAGGCGGCGCGAAGATGCGCTGCTGCGCGGCCTCGCGCGACCACAGCTTAATGGCCTTAAATTATGAGACTCACGAGCAGCGCGCGAGAATTGCCCGCGCTTTCCAACGTTTCTATAAATCAAGCCGATAATTGCATGGTATTTATTTTATTGCCACAACCAGAACCCTTAATTTTCGATAGAAATCGCACACTCCCATACGTTAAGTGGGGAATGTGCTCGCGAGTGTTTCTTAAATATATGATCCACACGAATATGGTTGGCGAGGGTGGGAACCGCCGCTATATGTGGATGATGTCCGCGTGAGCTTCAGTTACCTTGATGGTTATCATTATTGTAATTATTGTGAGCTGGCTCATGTCCATATAGCGGCAGGCAATTGAAGGGTCATATTCTTATCAGAAATGTCTTAAAGACAACGTTTAAAGTTTTATTGCTTTCTCACGATGTGCTTCAGTCATACAATTAAGTTGTAGTTTCAACTCTATAAAGTCACTTAGCATTAGCACCGATAAAGTTGCCGCAAATTGATTATCTGCCAAAAATCTTAAAGAACACTTTCGCTGCGGCAAGCATTATCAAGCTTGCATATAAATGATTTAGTTCATCCACTGCTTGCTTCAAACGGCGTTCGCAGTTCGCACCAATTGACTATCTTCTTTGCGGTCAATTCAACAAAAGTGGGAGGGTGGGGGAAGGGTGGGGGATCAGACAAAATTGATTTTCCACCCCACACCAGCGGTACGGCATTTCATTTGCATAAGCACTTTGCCGCTCGCACCCTCCAACCACCCTAGAAACTTTTCGAGGTCAATGTCTCAGCAGTCTCAGCAATGAGTTGACTTAACAATTGAACTTTAAAGCCGACAGTTGCCAAAGTGTGAGTCCGACCGACTGCACAAGACAAAGAACCCGTTCGTCTTGGAAATTCTGCAGTGCATTGCTTTAACAAATTATATACACTTTAAGATAATGTAATGTAATTGCATTTGCTCCATATGTGATGAAGATAATTTCTGCGGCAATTACCATCATCATCAGTGTGCACGTCAAGAGTGTGACCAAGCGAGTGTGTGGCTACGAGAGTGTGGACAGGCGCTGGTCTCATCACATCACGTAATTCCAGCTCTTACAAAATATACACATTAGGCCTTAAGGTGATGGGTTCGGCTTGATTAAAACAGATCAGAGCCGCATAAAGATATCACCAGGCAGTGGGAATGCACATGAAGGAATCCTCAAGAGCAGAACCACAAATGCATGTGCTCGGCGAAATCGTTTAATCGATTTGTGCATATACGTGCACTCCGCGGCAATTGAATGCATTTACCTTTGAGCTGAGCGCAAGACAATTGCGAAACGCATGCAAATGTCTGACCTATGTTTAATTGAAATGATGCATCAGATTTCAATTACAACCCTTGCTCAACAGTGTCGATTTCACGTATCCCCCCCCCCCCGCCAGCACGAGTACGTGCAACTGCAACAAGTGCACAGAATTTAAGCGTCCTCACCTTTGGCAGGTGTGATCGCCGCGATCAGATCGAAGCGAAACAATCGCCTCGCCTCGGCTTCCAGGTCAAATGGCTGGCAAGGTTAAGCCCGCCGATTAGATCGGACTCGCACATTTCGCGATTTCGGTTTTTAATCAAATTTATACACACTCAATATGCAATTCGTTCGCTGCTCAATTAGGTGCAATCAATCACCGCGGACTCTCCACTGCAATTTATTTGCCGGATTAAATAAATAATTGAAATCACCGTCGAAGTAGGTTAACTATGCGGCATATATGCTGAGCGCTAAGCCGCTTTACTTAGTTATAGCAGACGTGCGAATTGATAGCGGGCAGCGCGACGCGACGCGGCGCGACGTAGGCATGCCATGCATCAGCCGCGCCGCACGAATGTGTGAATGTGGGGAAACTTCAAAGATTAAATGCGGCCGATTTCGAGTTCAAATGGCCTGAACTATTAGACACATAGTGACATGAGAGTGACTGACAAGATACGACGGAAATTGCACGACTTTTGCACAAAGATGCACGCTGCACATGACTGACATTTGGCTGCCATCTCACGTGTGCAGCTGTTCAGTGTGCAATTTCACAATTTACCTGCGCGCTTTTCGATGCATTTTTTTTAATGACAATTTTGCGGTGATCATTAAATTTAAAATTAAATAGTTTTCTCACTTATCCACCCACTGCAAGAGATCGGATTGGAAATGTTATTGGATTTCGATCTCAGCTATTTCAAGACCACTTAATAATTGAGCAGGTTGAACGTCTTATAAGTGAATCGGCAGCGTTAAAACGAACCGCTGGCTAATTCTTCGAGCATAGGCGTTAAAACAATAGCAAACACCTCAATCAGGATAGCGTGAACCGCATTCACAAAATCCGTTATCGTATTAACTCTCCCATAGCCAATTCGATATTGTGTTAAAACTCCATTTCGTCCGTATCACCATCCGCGATCAAATTATCAAATAATCGACGGTCGCGTAGAAGAGCGCGCGCCATATCATATTGCACTCGAGCCCATCCATGGCCGTTTGGCTAGGGTTTCTTTTCATAAACGGCGAAAGCTCATTTGAAGACTCAAGAATGGCTATTTAAACTCTTCACTTCTGCGCACCACAAAACTATTATTTATGTAGCGTCGAGTGTGTAGAAGGGCACCAGCGACGACTCAACGGCAACGGATCGCCACTCGCCATACCGAAGTCGCGGTTCGGACAAAGTGATCGCGGTGCCGCGGCCGTGCTGCAGTTGTTAGCTGCGGCCGCGGCGATAAGCTAAAGTGGTTTATTGGTTAAGCTCGTTACTTTGATGTTATTACTATTATTATTGCCATTATTTTTATATTTTATCAATATTATGGAGTTTGCACTTTGAACGGGAATTGAGAAGTTTAGCGCAACGATGCGCACCAAGAATGTGCAATTGCGCAAATAATTCCAATTACATGTATGTGAGTATATTTTTAGCTGCAAATTTGATAAACTATCTTAATAATATGTTGCGGCCGACCATGTGGTGTTCATAAGGGAAAAGCGATTTAAGCGCGAATGTGCGCCTGCTGCATGGGTCTAATCATTTCTGCACTCTTTTGCGCACAAATTGGATAGCCATCGATATATTGATAATACGGCACGATCGATCATTTCACATTAAACTGATGGCTATGCACTCATGCTGCATAAACGTCAACTAACTTCCCTTCCATTACCTATGCGAATACGAGCATAGTCTATGGCCAACATAAGCTCGAACAGATTTAATGAAACGGATTTCTGGGAACGGTTCTCATTGTAATACCTTTAATGCAATTTAGATGCAAATTGAATTCAATCTAAATAAATGTTCATTCAAAAGGTTCATAATCTCAGGTAAGCAAATAGCGATTTCACCTTATGAAAGATAAATTTTGCAACCCTTCATCAAATTCATCCGAAGAGCATTTCCCATCGCTACAGCCACAGGTAAAATTAAATTTAAATTGCATATGCGATTATTATGCAAATACGGATGCACCCAAATCTCATCGTCATCCCCTATTGCAAAGCTATTTTCCCACACGCATTCATAATTTGGCAACAAAACCATCCCCCCGTTTACA
>JANSTS010002777.1:81607-93022 GCA_026546915.1 Sylvicola fuscatus
TAATTTATTTCTATTGTTTTTAAAGTAATGAATGAACGGAAAAATATTGTCTGATTATTTTATTTTTGGTTTCAGTTTTTGTCTTTTCTAATAAATTAAATCAAATCTACCAGAAAGCCGATAATTGTTATCTTCGTCTTGTCATTATTTTAATTGGAGTATTGAAGAATTATTTTTTTAATTCTTTACAATGAATATTGTAGATCAGAAAATATATTGATTTTCCGTTAGAAAATGATATTCTTCAAGTGTTTATGTATTTTAGAAGCACTTAAATTTTAAAGAAATTGAACTTCACGATCGGTTAAAAAATCAATCAAAAAAAGGTAATCCATGCAGAAAAAACACCCCTAACGAAAAGTCGTGATAAATAATTATGGAAACACACATGAATCGGCAAATCATCATGCAACATCAAGAGTTCTGCTTACCAGCTGATCCATTAAACTAATCAGAAGGAAACATCATATTAATAAAAACCAACAAGGCGCTTAAAGTATATAGACCCATCCAGATCAATTTTTTCCTTAAAGACTTACGGTCACGTTACTTTACATCCAAATCCATTTCGCGCATTCTCTATGAGGTTCGTTCGCGCGCGATCGGATGAAGATTTCAAGAAGCAACATAAGACGCGCGCTCCCCGGCCACACTGTATCGAATCCTATGGTTGCAGCATATTATGCCGTCGCTACATAATATGCGGTTACACGAACTGCAAAAATCCTATATCAACACACAACTGGCAAATATACACACGCGAATAACTTGTGTTACACTGCAGCATGCATCACGATCAGTGTAAAATAAACAACACTAGAGCATAGGTTTTAATGTGCGCGAGCATAACGAGCTCCGGTGCGCGCATGGAAATGGTAATAACAAATATTAAGTCGAAATCAATCAATCTTTGTGGCCCGAGGAGTTAAAATGCGCAAAATATCTTAAGCATATTCTGATGTAGTGCGGAACAATATGCTGAGTGCTGGCGAATTTGTATAAAGTTCCAGCCGCGAGGCCGCGCTTTTCAGCTACAAGTAAGTTATTTGCGTTAAATATGTTTTATATGTATTATGTATTGGCTGTTTAAATACTATGATTGTGCCATTTGGCTGGCTGGTGCGTCTGCAACAGGCGCAGAGGCGCAGATGCGTCCATTCGCGCTGCATGTGCGTTATTAATGGACATCTAAGACCCAATGCACTAGCATTATGAGACAGCGCACTTCCTTTATGGAGGCGAATGGTGATTTGAAAAGCATCCTTCGCCGCGCTTGGTTTATGGCCGAGCGGCATGGCATTGCTGAGCATATTTTCGAAATCTGACCATTCGACATTTACATCGATTTAATCGTTGCGAAATTAGTTTTCAATTTGGTGGGACGGCAGAATGGCGAGCGCGGCTCGCCAAATTGCGTGGGAGCATGTGTGACCGCGTGTATATGCGACGCCACAGCCAACAATATACTGCAAATGATTTTATGAACTTCAATAGTCACGACTTCGGACCATGAAATATGCCTGATTCTTGCATGCATTTTCTCTTTGCGGGCATATTGCACCGTATCCATGTGTTCCCGTTCTTTCTTTTTTCTTTTCCATTAAAGAACAAGTTCACCTGAGGATGAGTTTTTAATTATTTTATTGATTTCATTCTTTCCGTCTTGACTGTTACACAGAACTGATCAGTAACATTTAAATGTGTTTTTTTTTACAATTATGTATTAAAATGTTAAATCCAAAAACTATTTTATTTTGGGTTTTGGGTCAATCGAATTTTTTAAGGAATCAAGGATAAAATTCGTTTTTATTTTTATGATAAACGTTGATAGGTCAAGGAACTTTAGACAAAAATCCTTATTCAAAAGATCTCCAAAATGTCCGCAAATTAATTTTATTTTTATTTATTTATTTGTTCATTTAGTGACTTATTTATTCGATCATTTGTTGATTCATTTTAATAAAAAAGTTGTTTGATCATTTTGTTCATAAATTAATGTCATATTCTTCATTTGTTGATTAATTCATTTATTGTTAATTCCTTGATTCATTTCGATCATTTGTAAATTCATTTTTGTTTATTCGTAAATTCATTTTAATCATTCGTTGATTCATTTATTAATTCCTTGTTTCATTTTGTTCATTCGTTAATTAATTCATTTTTTTATTTATTCATTCGTCCATTTTATTCATTCGTTTATACGTTAACTCATTTTTTTAGTATTAAGTATTTCAATAAGACTAAAATCTTAAGCAAATTTAATTATTTTTGAATAAAAGAACCAAACGCGAATAAAAACAAAAACTTTAAAGTTTAAATCCCATTTTACATTTTAAAAATACTTTACTTCGCGTTTTTCAAAGTTATTGAATAGATTTAAAAGAAATGAATCTATAATGGCGTCTCCAATTTTATGGAACATTTTTTCTTATATAAAATCGTTCAAAGCTATTTTTTTACTGAATAGTTTGAGTAAACCTATATTTACTTGATTACGCTCATAATATTAGCACGAAAAAAAATCTTTTCCTCAGTATAATACCGTTAAATATATGAAGATATTGCTAGCCTCTTATATGAATTCTTAAGCGTATTCTATAGGAATATGTACAAAATGACTCTCACTTTAAAATCTACATTTAATTCCTATTATTATAAATTTTGCTTCCACAGTCCACATTCGTAAGTGCTGTTTTTATGGCAGCATACATGCCAAAGTGCAATATTCTACAAAGTTGCCACGAAATGAGTCACAGCTCAAATGTGATATACATGCGATATGATGCAATTTATATGCAGCCATTTAACTCTCGCCAATTTTAGCGATGTTGGTATGTTTAAAGTGTATTACATAAATGGCAGGATCATGGATGGCTGATAGAAGACGTTGGATTAAATTAGAGTTTGTGTGAAAGGTTTTATGCTGTTTGAAGGGATGCCCATTATCGTGGTTGTGCGCTCATGCGATGTTTGCTGTTCCGCGGACGCTTTCTTAGCACATCTTTACCAATTGGCGTTCGTGTGGTTCTTGTTGCATCAGAAGAGGTTAGATTGATTGATTTAGATTTAATAATACTTATATACTCTGAAATGTTTCTTCGTCTTTCTGAATATTGGCTGTATCAATTTCAGTCTGTAGCATGAGTTGCATGGAGATATCAAGTTTACTTAATTTTTACTTGCTTAAACTTATAAAAGCCCGAAGATGCGATTTTTATAAAACATCATAACTTTCATCTTTTAATTCGATTATGAACAGCTTACAAATAAAAAGTGACTACAATGAAATTCAATCAATTCCTCCCCAGATCCTTCGACTGATTGATGCGGGAGCATAAATGATGATTGCAACACATAAGTTAACCACAATCAAAACATATCACCCCCGGCTTCTTGTATTGAGCGGTTGCCTTGTTCTTTAAGTCAGTAATTGAAACCGCAAAACGATCGAACTCAGAATCAATTTAATTCCATTAGAGATCTTTCAGCATCCATCTCTCTTTCACCCAATAGCCGTCCACGGTCAGGCTTCAGAACACAAAGGAGAACGTGTGAATCAAATTACAAATCAATTTGCAAATGCACTGCAAAAGGTGTGACTTCGTATGAATATGTAGAAGTTGCATAGCAATTGCAGTCGCGCAGTATGCGATAAAAATGCCGTATTGATTGGAGCGTTTGGATGTGAGACGTGACACAATTCGCCGGTTGCATTATGCCGACTCAAAAAGACGCTTTTGATTAAACCACGTATCGATGAAGTTTATTGCCAATTCAAATAGCGACGTAGTTTTAATGAATTTTCATTTGTTTTTGTTATTTACCTTCCACCAATTACAGCATTTACCCTTTGCCATGCTCAATAATTGACGCCCTTTGCAGCATTTCGGCGCAAGGGTTAAATCACACGACTCACATGTGCATGTGTAGTTCCAACATAAAAAAAAAACTCAATTAAACGAATGCCACAATTTCGGCAGGGCTAAATGAAAACGAAAACACACATATCAGTCTCATTATATCAGCGTTTTCGGTGGAAAACTTTTTAGGCGCAGAATTTTCGGGAATTCGCGGAATCGCGTTCGTGGGCGATCAGATAAAGTCGCGCGGCGCACAGCATTTTCAGCTATTTCAATCAAAAAAAAATTGTTGCAACAAAGTTGCTGGCAATTCGCAGACACATTTTGTTGATGAGGAAGTAAAATGTGGCACGTCAATGAACTTTGTGTGTTTTTTTTTTCATTGTTTTTGCGCAGAAATAGCGCTTTCAGTTTCAATATACCAGACGGACAATGTTCTCATTTATCTGCATTGTTTAAAACTTTGCCGAGAACTGATAGAAAACAACCAAACTATTATTAATTAAAACTGATACTTGTCTGCATTCGTTCTTTCATCAAATACAAATCAAAAGAAAATTTGACATCCCTTATGTTTAGAGCAAAAATGTTCATTAAGTTCTCATCTTAATCACAAAATCAATCTTCTGCCACTAAAAAACGTGCAATTCAGAATAAATATGTGGCATAAACAAAAACCGGAGACGTTACTGTCAAAAATAATTTTCTTAAAGAAATAATTCGCGCTAGGCGAGCTAAAATGCGACACACTCCAACTCATATTCTTAGAAAAGCCACAAAAGCAACGTTGGTGGAGAACGACCGACAACAACAAAAAAAAAAAAATCAAACGACTTTTTGAAGCTTAAAATATAAGAATTGCAATTTTATGTCGTCATTGCAAAGGGAGGCACAATCATTTGAAATAATCACTTGAGAAATTGTTGTTTCTTTGCGGCTGCTGCCTCTGCTTTTGGCTTCCATCCGTGCCCATTTGTACACTTAAATCCACACAACCCACCCGGGCCCGTCTTCACTCATCGCCACTGCCACTCGCACACAACTTTGTCATCGCCTTCAAGTCGTCGCGGCGCTATTTTCCCTCATCTTGGCGACACTGTGTATATTGTCTATTCACCACCACCAGTTTTCCAATTAAAAGAAATATAACGTAAGAAATGGAGCGGAAAGATATTATTCTGTTCGTGCTGCTTCTCGCTTCTCATATCGTCAACCCTAGACTGGATCCCCAACGACCGTAGTCTTTAAAGAGAGAGGAAAACTGCTTCTGGTCCTTTCAGAATTGTTTCCTAAAGTGACTCTAGGACACAATTACATATCATTCCATAGAACGAGTGGATTATACAGAAAAAAAACACACAGTTTTCTCAATAGGCTCTGAAAGATCTATATACCGTCTGCTTTCTTAGGCATTCAAATTATTTTTTGATTGTTCAAGAAGGTCGAAAGGTATCGAGGGAAAAAATTGTTTTTGTTTACAAAAGTGTTGAACTCATCAACTGTTTGCCGAGTAGCAATCAATTTCAAGCCAGGTATACCAACAAAAAAAAAATCACATTATGCTTACATCATACAGGTACCGTTAATTTTCCCACATGCCGCCATGTGATGAAATTCAAACTCTCGCGCACGACCTCATATCATCGCTCTATTGTATCGTAATTATCTGCCAATTACATCGTTCACAACTATTTATTTAGATAGGTTTTTATTTATTTGGTTGTTGCTGTTGTCTCGCCGTATCTGCGCACGCGCGTCTATTCCGATCGGACAAGATCAAACGAGTCGATACAAGACGTGTGATTTGTCTGAGGCTGCGAAATTCTCGTGCAGCCGATCGTACCAACATACATACGATCGCTTGTGGTCTTTCTTTACTCAAATATTTGTTTATTACTTGATCGACCGACATCGATCGCTTTCTTATTCGCCGACTATTGCGCGCGAGCATATTCCTTTCAGTTCTTACAATGAATCGATGATTTTTGTGGCCGCACATGCGCACAAAATGTACAAGTACCATGAACAGTGATCGTCAACGGGCGCGCGCGCGCGCTTACATCTGATGGAGAAAGACGACTGACGCGACTAGCGATCGCAGCCAATATCTCAATTATAATAATTTTCGGCGTACGCAATCGGTCAAATCGGCGAGAACGCGTCTTTTCGTGATATTAGGTAACATGACTTTTTCTGGTCCAATGGTGAGAGGTACAAACATGGAACTCGTGATCCATGTATGAAGCGACAGGTCGAGAAACAATCTCGCATGTGATTTTAATGAATATGTTGAACTCAATTTGGACGATTCATCGTGATTTCACGCACAAGATGATGAGTGATTTGGCCAAATTGAAGAAGTTTGTTAAAATTCAATCATTTTCCATTATTATGTATAAACCATCAACTTTTCGATATTCTCTCACTGTAGGAAATGAAATTTTTCCCAGTGGAAAACATCATACGGCTAAATAAATAGTCCACCCTCCCGAATCCACCATTGTTAAAATTCATCCCATTTCCAATGTTAAGCCTATTTCGTAATGTTTTTTTTTTTGTTATTTTTCCCTATCAGAAAGGGAAGGATAAACAAAAATACTTGGCATACGGTGCCAAGAATGGCAAGGGATTGTGTTTCTCTCGAAAAGTACCTCATATACATTCATATGCGCGTGAATTCCGTTAGTATTCTTGAGCCTTGACTCTTAATTTTAATATCGTTAAATGCTTTCCATATAGATGCACACCCGAAACCTTCCCGTGCCCATAAACGGCAATGAGATTTCTGGAGAGTCACGTATAAGTACATAATGTACATAAGAACCAAAGTATGTGTACAGTTGAGGGGCGGTGTGGGTGGGGGGGGAGGCCCACAAATCGAAAAACCACCCTCGCATGCACGGTCTTACCGAGCACACATAAAACCCATTCAGTGAAGTTTGTGATGCGCGCCTTTCGAATATCCCATATCCGCGGATAAGATGAGGAGTTTTGTTTGTAACAACTTTGGCGCGACCACCCGTCTTGCCCTACTTGCTGCCAGCGTTTTTCCCTTTTGTACAATTACAAACACCAGAAATGTACGTCTGTTGTTGCCGAGAAGACATTTCTGTATATCCTCAAGGAGTATTGTGGCAATGTAATACGCAGCAACGGAGAAACAACGCGAAATTGTTTTCAATTTTATGTTTTGTGTGGATTTAGGGAAGGGATGAAACGTATTTTTTTTTCCTGCGTATTAGATGGTTATGTCGAAGGACTAGAGTACTGGATGTAATCATATATACGAGTTATATGAAAAGACATGGGGGCATGGATGGCAAACATATCAAAAGGTCGTCGAGCAGGATATGAAAATATGTCAAAGGTATCATAAATTATAATATGACAGTATGACGTTTCTTAAGGGCTCGGTAATGCGATATTATTGGGTGTGTGCCGCAGTTATTACATCTTTGTGGGACATATATTAAATTGAATTTGGTTACTGATATTACAATACACCCCCTGGACAATTTACCGTTATTATTCGGTTATTCGATTGATTTTTATGCGATAGCCAAAAAGCAAAGAAAACAGTTCTATTTCGTTGAGATTGGTAACAATTTTCGCATGAGCATTAAGTTATGGAAACTAAAAGACTTTTAAGGACTTTTTACATTTGAACAGACAATCTGAAAAGAAACCCTTTTCCGGTACAAACTCAGGATGTAAAACTCAAGCCGGTGACATAAAACGACAAAAGCTCTCGCCAACAAACAACCGCCAGCATATAGAGATGCTACGAGTGACAGGGTGGCTGTAGGGGGTGGTTCATCAAACTGCTGAACAGTATATGCCGCACCGGGTGGCGGAATTGCAAATATTTTCATCTTCCATTCGAATAACACAGCAATCTCGCGAAAGGGTTTCGCCACGACAGATCAGTGCCTATATTTACATGCGCGCCATAGCAAAACGCTTCGCTAGTCAAAGACAAATTTATGTGTTTGCCTCTGTTTTTATGTACACCACATCTTGGGAGTAGCGCAGATAACATCACAAGCAATTCTGTATACGACTGTACGGCGTATATCTAAACATTTTACATAATATACGGGCAGGGGTGAATGGGGTGGTGGGGGGAGGCGGTTGGTTTGAAAGGCTTATGTGCTGCTTTCCCGTGCGCGTATTTTTCGCATGGACGAGTAACAGCAGGGTAAAAAAAAAATAACATAAAACTCAGTCAAAAATGTGTATACTCGCTAGCTGAGTACACTCATCAGCATTTTAAGGGCGGAGCTCCCCGATGTACATTGGTACATATACACACGGTTATCATATATAATGTATCTGCATGTACATGAGTTTTGCAAGCGGGTGGATGCTGTACGACTCCGGGCAGACGCCACACGCCTATGTGGATGACTGTGTGGGGGGCCTCCATCAAGCTAAGCATATCATTCGTCGTACACAGATCATGTTGATTGTGGCGTTCACATATTGCGTAATGTGTGGTGGTTTGCACACAAAACTGGACAAAGGGGTGCAACTTTTTTTGCTCCACATTTCCATGAATTTCCCATAGATTCTATGCAATGACACAGAAAATTCATTCGCTACACCATTTGCATTGAATTTGCCAAACAGCGAAAGCTCGAGTGGCTACGTCATGGCCACCCTCATTGAACTTGCTGACCAGCTGGTCCGTTTGCCACATTGACCCAGCTGAGAAAATGATAATCAATATTTGCGTGTGACGTCACTGGCCGCCGCAAAACACCGAACCTACACCGACATTTATAATTTCTGCTAAAATATAACAATTCATGCACGCACAACACCCTCTCAGTGGCCAGGCACCAACACCAAACCGACCCCCTCCGGTGCAGGGACGACGAATCCGCATACAACCATGGCGCATCCATACCAGAAACTTGGAACGACGGCGAAGACGACGACGACGACGACGTCGAGTGTTAAACGGAGATTGCGCGCCACTCGGTTGAAATTTAATTAAAATTCGGCATCCCTTTATATTGAAAATAATTGCATCGATCGATGGGCTATAGTCACACACTCACAAGATGAATGCGAGAAGGGATGTTAAATGGAAATATTTTCTTGAAGAAAAATTATTTCAATTCATCTTCGACCGTTTTGTATATCTCATTGATGGAATGGAGGTGGTTGAGGCGAGACTTTTCGTGTGAGGGGGTGGGGTAGTTGTAGTGTGGGTAGGGGACAGATATTTTTCTTATTCATTCAGACAGCGTTGATGGATTTTATAATTTTTATGCTTTTCTTGTGTGTGTGTTTGTGAGTCAATGTCTTATGCGATTTTATTCAATTTATGGATTTTGCAACCCTCTTAGTCGGTTTTCTCAACGTAACGTCACTTATTTTGAATGTGAATGTTCTATTCTCATCACTATGAGTTTGTAAAAGCTTTCAGCGATTCTCAGGAGATGAAAGGGAACAAGCTTGCTCGCATCGAAGAAATGGGGTTTTAGGAATTAAGTGATGTACTCAAACAATAATCCCGAAATAGTGTCTTCCTTGAAGTATGTTGCATACATTTCACTGAATCATGTTCTCATCATGCCTTCCTTAGATATAATTTCGACTTATCAAATTCTCAAATCCCCATCTGCATCAACATTTTAGGGCTTTCGAACAATATGCTTAGTTTAGGTCACCACAAATTCTCTTGGCAAACATCTGCAAAACTTTTCAATGTCTTATTCATGTTGTTTGTGATTCGTGCCGCATTCAACTGAAAATAATTTCGATGTTGTTCTATGTCATTCTTGGACATTATCTGAACTTTGCAACTTTCAACATATTGTCTACAATGTGTGTGCTATTTTACATATTTATCGGTGACAGGGGATGTGGTTGAGGATAACTTACACCATCTGCATACATTATTTCACTCCAACCATATCTTTATCTTTAAGTGAATTAAATAATTTGGATATTTTCGTTCAATATTACCATTCCCAAACTTTAACGTCTTGCCAAAAAGAAATTCAGCTTTTGCCACATGTGTCACACGCAATTTAATCTTTCAAGAAAAACACAAAAACAGAAACTCATCTCGCCATAAACGACAAAAGACATTACAGCTTCCTTCTTATACAAATAGGTTCAATTTGGTCCTCAGAGCTCCTCAGTCGCAGCCCTTATTAAAATAATTCCATTCGCATGTACGAGTATGTTGGCTACAGCCCTTATTGTTGTTGCGTGGCCAACATCAAGCATAAGCGGCAGGGCACATTCAGTTAAGCATCCCCCATTAACTGTAAGCGACGCATATTTATGCATGCAGTAATGGGTGATGTGAGGTCGTTACTCAGGAACAGATTGAAATGACCACCCCCCCCAGCGTTAGGTGGGAGAGGAAGGATGTTGGGCTTTAAAAAATACACCATCCCCGTGGAGGGTGGCGCGGTCGATAGCATTTTGTGGGGGTTTGCTGCGACTAACGTGTGTATATGAACATTAAGAGAAATTTAACGGAGCAATGAAAAAAAAATGTAAATGTTATTAAAATGTGAGTGATGGCAATAAAAGGCACAGGCGGAAATGTTGGTTGGTTAGGGGTGGAAAAAGTCCATTTGTGCAGGACTGTTTAAAATTGAAGCAGTTATGATTCGCGTTTATATGTGAAATGATAAGTTGCATCAATAAAACGTGTAGTTCTTAAGCAACTCATCAATACAATCAGCTCAATATCAATTTCGCTAAGTATTTGGATTTCAATATCCATTATAGAGCTTTTCAATCAACCCCCCGCCTCTATTGCCGAAGCGCGCAAAAACAATGTTTCTTTGCATTTTTGCCGAAAAATCGCCGCTGGCTTTGCCACGGAAATGACAAAAGGATCGCCCAAGAACACAACCACACGACATTAAAACCAATGGGGTGGATGAGGAAATGAAAAGTAAATAAAATATAAAAAAAAAAAAAATGAAAGAAACGTGGAAAGAAAGCGCTCGCACCAAATCGGAAACCGCTGGTCTACAAAGAAGAGGACGAGAACGCCGCAAATGATATTTCACCTCATTTAAAGTCGCTTGCTTTCGCTTCAATTGACGTTGGTAACTGGTACATGGCAGATGAAGTGGGAATGAGACGCGAACGGCTAAACTTGTGTCTCTTCGCGAATACCCCGCACAAAGAATTTCAGCTTTGACAATGACCCACCCTGGTAAGCGTGCAAAAAGACAAAAAGCTATATTTTTGCCGAAGTGTACGTGTACACTTTTTCCTTCGCCCGGTCCTTCTTGTTAAGCCGAGGAGCGTTATTCTTCCTCTGGTGTGGTTGTTGAGTATACGACGGTGGAGAAGCTTCGCTGGCATTGTTAATGTCTTGGTTAAAGTGGAGGGTGAAAAACTGTCCATGAAAATCTTTTTATTGTATAATTGAAAGAGAAACGCAACTTCATATCGCAATTAAGGGATGATGTTTCGTATATTTTATTTCTTTTATTGATCTCATATTTTTTGAGTAACATTCTGTGTGTGTGTGTGTGTGTGTGTGTGTGTGTGTGTGTGTGTGTGTGTGTGTGTG
>JANSTS010002778.1:15017-29721 GCA_026546915.1 Sylvicola fuscatus
TTTGCTTATGCCATTTTTCGTGTGTTTTTCTGACATAGATTATATCCCAAATATTATCTCTAAATTAATTAATGAAGGCAAATTTTTCCCTTAAGCAAATGTTGGTAAAAAACTTACATATTGCATGTCCTCTAAACAGAAAAATTTCCGATAATATTCTTTATATGCCTACCTATAGTCTTATAAAGACCCACAATAATGTCTTTATAAGAATATCAACAAAATAAACTAAGCGCCCTGCTACTTGTTTTGTAATGCCATTTATTCCTAAAGAAATGTTAGTTCTTAGTTCTTAGTATTTGTATTGGGCAACAACTAACAATTTTAATGGCAAATATTTTTAAAGATCTCAAATGACACATCTGAAAATTAAAACTAATTAACTTTATTGTTTTCAAAACAAACCTATGACCTAAAATCTCATTAAATCTTAACAACTCTATTATTACTTTAATCTTATTCTTATCTCTAAAATCCTTAGTCCAATGCGTCATTAGTTGTGATTTGTCATGTATTACTTATCAGTATCCAATGTTCTTGAGTTTATCCAACTCGCCACAAATTGTTTAAGCCTACAAATTCAATATAACAAAGTCAATATAGAAAAATATTGCAATATTGAAAATTTGATACACTCTTTATCAATTTTATGTGGTTTTACATTTTTTAAATGAAAATTTAAATTTATATCAAGTCGATGTATTTGTGTACCGATAAAATATATGGATAAAACTATAAATTGATTCTGAAATAAATTTAGCAGAGACACAAACCACAATAACGTTTGGACTTTTGAATGATATAAAACGTTAAAATAACGAGCTTTAATGAAGAGTATTGAGATTGGTTTATTTTTGTTAAAATTACAAATATTGAATAAAATAAAAATATAAATTATATAAATGCAAGTATGTATTTAAATTGATAAAAGCTTGTTTATATGGTTGAACAAAAAAAAAATCTTCATTTTAAATTAAATTTACAAAAATTGAATAAAACCAATTTACTTTTTTTAATGCTTAAATTTCTTTGTATTTTAAATTTATGAATGGTTAGTAATATTTCCTCCACTCAACTTTATGTTGGAGGAAAACATCCCAACAGAAAACTCCGATGAATTATGCGCATGCGCAAACAATCATCTTCCCCATCGTCATCGCCACAAGCCAAATTGTGTAATATCATTCGCTATCGTCATTGGAAGAGCAAAGTAATGACTGTGAGCACAGCAATAATGAAACGAGCATAGCCAAGTAGCCACACGTCATCTTCACTTCTCGCCAACAACGGCTGAGAAAGAGAAAGCAGTTTCGATTAAATACAATTTAAAAAGACGACAGATAACGTTTTGTGAGCTCTTTAGCTCAACTCCTCAGACCATATTGCCGCCTCAACCCAATATCAGTTGCGAGAACGACGTCGAACCAGTTTGACAGTCTCGATCTTTGTACAGATCGTGTGCATTAAGTTTTTCCTGAACGGCCCGGTTGTGTTTCAGTCAGTTCGGTGGCGCCTCTTGAGTGTTCAAATCGTTGTGTCGCCTCTTAACCAAAGAAACCAATTTTTTTTTTAACCGCATCCTAGTGTAACGATACCGAAATGAGCAGTAAGTAACCCTCAAAGATGAATATCTTCCTGTGAAAAATGAATATCGAAAGATATCAGTGACTCCATTCAGCTGTGGCGAGTTTAATCAAATCAAACGACGACCACAGATGATTTGACCTCAAACGACCTTCACGTTCCTAAATAATACAAATAAAATATAAAAAAAATAATGCGAATAGAAAATCGGAAACTGAGTGTGCCAATTGTGCATTTAACTAGTCGTTTCATGGAAATTTATTGTCAAATTGTGCGTGTCCATACCGCACTCCTCCAAATGCTGTTACACTTAAACTAATACGTGCGTACATATGTGTGATTGTGACGATTGTGTGGTCATCAAAATGCATTTCAAAACAAGATTTAGCAAAGTGGGAGCGCTCAGGCAGCGTTTGTGGTGCGGTTCACAGTCGTGGTGGCATTAAAAATTGATAACATCAAATTGATTGGCTCCACCAGGGTTCTATTCTCAAAATGTTTTTGACAAAACGCAAAGCTTTCTTAATAATTAAGATAACATTTTATCAACGAATGTTTGATTTGACACCCTAAACTCATGTGCTGTTTTTTTTTTTTTTTTGTTGAACATGAACGCGCAGAATCTACGCTTCTTTGCGGGGGAACATTTCAAAATCGATATTTCGATCTTAAGATAAATTGTATGCCTCTCTCTGAAATAGGAAATATGATATGAGTCAAACAGCTGATGAAGTGAAACAACCCGCATTCGCACTTCCCGTATGTAATAATTTTAATAATGAGCAACAATACGAGAAAAACGCCGGGTTTCATAATACTTAAACTTAACTTTTCATTCAATGTCCCTCTGATACGACATTTGTTTGTATATATTTAGTAGATGAGATTGCATTTATTACACAAATGCTTATGTGCCTCATGTTCATTAAAAACGAAATTGATTACGTATTTTATGATAATTTTGTTCGGTTCTTATGAAAACTAAATTTTATTTATATATTGTTACCGGGCGCACATTTTTAAAATTAAAAAGTTGCTTCAAAGCCATATATTCGGTGCCAAAAATTTAATATAATACTTTAAAACATATTTAACATTAAACTTAAGAAATTAAAATCAAAGTTCTTTACAAAAAGAAAGAAATTTTATTCAGACATAAATTTTATGACTCAATACGAAATAGGTAACAATTATTTGATAAAAAACTGATATGAAACCTTATTATATGACCTTTTTATTTACCTAATTGTGTCATTATCTGCATCATATTTATTATGTTTTCTTTCGTAAATATATGATAATTTGAGTTCTTTGTTTATCGCCAGATTTATAAATTTGAGGTGTATTCGGTTCACGGTGCAATCTTTAAGTGAACGAAAATAAAATCCTTAACGCGATTTTTTAAATATTTAAATCTGCGGAAATTAAAGGTGACATAAACAAGGAAATACATAATTAATTTATTATGTAATAATGAAAAAAACATCTATCAGTACTTATTACTAAAGTGTCTTCTCATTGCAACTGTTTAAAGACAAAATGTGGCGATAAGAGATTAACAGAAAGTTGACGCCATATCGCAATTTGCATGCCGGTAAGAAAATGATCTTAATGCACTTGCCACGCTCAACATGTCGCAAAAAGATCTCTCAGCCATGACACACAATTGGGTGCGTTCTAAATTTAACAAATTAGTAACCTAATTCACCAAATAAAAAGTACATGTCGCCTCATAATAAAATATAAACTGAGTATGTGAAAAACGGTTCGTTTACCAATACTTCACGGCGACTTTCACATTGGAAATTGATGAATTTCAACCCACCCTACTTCCGGCAGCGTAATTAGGAAAATATTTGTGCCAACAGCGACATTGGTGTCAAGTTTATTTATGTTCTATTTATGAATTTGAATTTTCTTTCTTTTTATTTTAGGAATTGTGATTGGTGACATTGTTTGGCTTATTTTTAAATTACACGAGTAGTTGATAATTTCGGTTCTAAAATGAGTATATTAATTTATTAAAATACAGAAAAACTGCTTTAATTAATTTTAAAATGTTAAACAGGAATTGTAAGAGAGAAATTGAAATGCATAAGTCTTTTCCTGGTATCTATTTCACTTTTTTTTCTAATCTAATTTCTTTCATTTAACTGTTCCAGTATGATTTTTGCTTCAGTTTTATAAATATATAAATGTTCGTCATAAAACAAAATTCATCCCCAGACCAAACTCTGTAGTCAATATAATTTTCACTTCCTTAAAGTCTAACCGTTTGCACAATGCTTTCTTTTCCGTATTTTTAGATTTTGTTGAACTAAGTTCGCTAATTTTTTCAATTCGAAACTCTTCCTCTTTCACTATGAAGAACAAATTGCGCGTCTGTTTAGTAGAATTTCTTACACGTACTCGTATGTACATTACACGACGAAAATAGATATGAAAATTCGAATTCAGTCACTTAAAAGTGCATCCATTTGGTTAAGAGCATGATAATCAATATACAATAGATAATTTTTTTTTAAATTACTCTTTCTAAGAAGCTTGCAGCGTCCACAAAAACAGGTTCAAGAAATTTTTTATCACGTTTTTATTATAGAATCGCGTTGCTGTAAGAGTATGTTGCATAAGAGCCGCCAGATATCTCAATATGTGGATTGTGGGTGCGTTGCCAAAAAGATGACGCTCATTTGGAAAAGATATAAACGTGGGGAGAAATTTCAAATAACAAAAATTACTCCACGTGTTGTGTTTAATTTTGGATATTTAGTATTAACAATTTCTTGTGGTTGCTTCAATAGGAAATATTATAATTTATTTTAATTTAAACCTAAAATTGCCTTTTGTTGAGAAATATGTGGTTCACTTACAATAGCAGCACAGAACATCTTATCTCAATTAGTTTTGAGTCATTTCCATTAAACATTAATTTATATCCTGTGTACTATATATATTTCATGTGATCATTCAAATCGAATCTTCAAAAATAGATGCAGATGGCTACAATTTATCTTAAGATTTTCGTGTCATCTGTTATGTTTATTGAATAGAGAACTAAATTAGTCGGAGGCTGTGTGGCAATAGACGTCCGAGCGGTTTCTTATATCCGGATATTGGACCATTAATTATTTAATCAATGTTAATGTTTGCATTTTGCCAAACTTTGATTGCAGTTTTTTGATAATATTTTTAAAAAAATTCGATTTGGCATCTGGTTTTAGAATTTCTATGTTTCATGTGGGATTTTAGGATTTTACTGATTATTTAATTTTTGAAATGCCAATTTTATTTAAATGTCCATTCATCCCATTTTACAGATTAAAAATCTATTTAAGGTCCTCTCAATTCGTTTATCATCCAACTGGAATGTTTGTATGAAATCATCTTCGTCTCTAACAGAGAAATGATAGAGACCGGTTTTCACCGTCTTACTTTATAATTTACAAGAATTCTACATTCAAACGAACAAGCAAGAATGTCTATTTATACATACGTTCACTGTAGACTGTCACAGTTCGCAGACTTTATCTTCCATTCATTGCTTTGCATGCAATTTCAAGGTTTCTACAATTTCAATGGTGCATACATGCATTCCGTGGGCGTTATGTGATGATGCGACTGTACTTTTGCGCCAATTTCCAACCTGAATACGCGGATATATGTATATAGAGAAATGCAATTTGGCGTGCATAAATGGTCGTGCCAAAAGGTTTCACGGGTTGTTACTGGCGCGTGTTACAAGCGCCATTAATCTGTAACGAATAATGTTGATTAGTTTGCAGAATGCAAAAAAAAATTATATGTAGGAGGATCAGGAATGTTATGGGAATATGTTTATTGTAACTATTTCTTTGTAAAAATTATTATTGCTAATTTCTGATGGTGGCCTGTTCGAAATAAATTTGCATCGTTAATCTATTTTTATCTGCTATAACTTTTAATGTCTAATATTTCTCCATTGTCAAAAGGTTTCTCAGTTTTTTTTTTATTGATGAATAAATTTACCGCAGGTTATAGTCATAAGTCAATTAAAAATCACGTGTTAGCCATCGATGAAAGTCGCTACAAAACGATGTTATTCACGCACGCCTGATAAGATGTTATTCCGCTCCTAAGACGATTCTGATTAAGCGTTTGATAGATTCGCTATACATTTTCTAAAAATAAACACACGCAATGTGGCGCCAAAGCCAATGACTTCTACCGTGATCCTGATCTCTGTTTAGTAGTTATAACAATTATTTATTTAATTAATTATGATTTTTTTCAAATTTATCTAAGTATATATTTTGAGTATATAATCTTGAGAACCAATAATTTATAAAAAAATGAAACGATAACAACATCTCTTCATTTTATTTAATTCATTAAAATCAATAAATAACTAGTTATTAGAATCAATGCGCCATTCGCCAAGACGCAATAATGCACTTTGGAGCATTCTCATAAATAATCCTGACGGTGTAAAACAGCCAACTACGTATGCATCATTGACTTCGTCGTATCTAAAAATATTGAACCAACAACTAACTGAATTCCCAGTCAGTCGTTTATATCGACTTCTATCTGCATACTTGTATTTAAAAATATTCTGCGCGTCTCTCTTACACCAAGAGTGATGCCGTGGTCTGAGGATCTCGCGGTTTATTTATAGTGGCCGCGCGGCACGTTATGTCGCGTCGCGGCGCGAGGCATTTGTGCGCTTCTGCAGGAGGCATGAATGGCGCAGTAACATTCTGCCAGAAACTGTGTGGTCGTCATGTTTGTTCGTCGCCGCTTATTAATTCTTCATTGGCCACTAAAATACATTTATTCGCATCAAACATGACTTATTTCAATAACTATGATCTATGTTTACAGACTACGCTTATGTGACATTGGCGACGAATGATTCGTACGCGTTGGGCGCCCTCGTGGTGGCCAATTCTTTGCGGCGTGTCGGCACCATCCACCAGCTGGCTGTGATGGTTACACCTGGTGTAACGGAGTCGATGCGCACTCGTTTGGCAACCGTATACAATCTAGTCAAGGTGGTGAACGTCCTGGACTCACAAGATACTGCCAATTTGGCGCTACTCGCCAGGCCTGAGCTTGGTATCACCTTCACAAAGTTGCACTGCTGGCGTTTGACCCAATACGAGAAATGCGTTTTCTTGGATGCTGATACATTAGTAAGGATTGCTGTTCACTCTCCAGATGCAATTAATGAAAATTTTTGTTAAAATGTAGGTTCTGCAAAATTGCGACGAGCTTTTCGATCGCGAAGAATTCTCAGCCGCCCCCGATGTCGGCTGGCCAGATTGCTTCAACTCCGGCGTCTTTGTGTTCCGCCCAAGCATGCAGACGCACCAAAATCTTGTCGACTTTGCTGTGCAGCGTGGCAGCTTTGACGGCGGCGACCAAGGACTGCTAAATTTGTTCTTCTCCGATTGGGCGACTAAGGACATCTCAAAGCATCTTCCATTTACCTACAATCTGTGTTCAACGGCCACGTACTCCTACTTGCCAGCATTCAAACAATACGGCGGCACAACAAAAATCCTGCACTTTATCGGCGCCATGAAGCCGTGGAATTTAAACTTCAATTCGGCCACAAAGCAGGTGAACGCGCCGGCAGAGTATGGCCACTTGACGGAACTGTTGCAGCTTTGGTGGAATATCTTTTGTGATAGTGTCCATCCAGGACTTACTGCCGACATGGTAAGTACCCAAATAAATTTTTCTCAATTTTAATGAAATTGTTAGTAATTGTTTTAGTTACTTAGAAATTTGAAGCTTCCGTTTTTACTTTTATAAATACTATTTGTGGTAAATGGGAGTCTTACGAATTCTATCAAACAAAATTCTTTTAGGTTTAATTTAAATACTTTACATAAATGGTTTTATTTTGATAATTTTCCTTTTGAAATTCGTAATGCCACAGAAATTCGTAATGATTACTTTAATACCTTTAATTAACCAATAATATTTTTCCAAATCTTTTCAAGTCTGAACCTTATTTTCTTGACTTTAAGAAGGTGGAGGTGAGCTACAAAGTAGATGTGTTTTCTTCGTTTTTTACGTATTTTATAGTAGCGTTGTTTTACAATGTTTGAGATATCAGTGAAAAGTGTTGGTTACTTCTATCATCTATTATATCTTTTGTTTTCATAGTGTTTTAAACAACACCAAAATGTTCTATGTGGTATCATATCATAAATAATTGGTATTTTTGCGTATAAGAACAAAATTTTAGTTTAAAATTATGAAGATCAATAAGAAATTAGTAAAAATTGTTGAACTGTTAAGGACAACTTGTCCAACTCTAATTGGTACTTTGCTTGTATTTAAGCTTTTAGCGTATACAGTTTTAAATATTATTTCTCCTGTTTAGGATGTTTCAATTTATTTTTTCAGTTCAATCTAAACATTTTGCGATTTATTATGATTTCAATGATTCAATTTTGGCGTGTCGAATAGAATCTTAAGTATTTGTTTGTATTGAAAAATTTGAGTAATTGATAATTGTAGTGAAAATGGGTATTCCCGGTTTTGGAGTGTTTTCGTGAAGTAGTATATTCTTATATTTTATGCAGCATTTTTCAAGAAATTAACAAAAACAATTTAATTTTGTATATAAATTAATTCTTGATTAGACTTTTTGGCAAATGCATTTTATCCGTTATAAACCTTCTACGTTGTGCAAATTTCTTTAAAATTATCCAGGTGATGGTTTCTTTCTTATTAACGCTAGTTCTTTCTATAAGTATTTTTGCTCTCTGATTGCCTATATTGTGTGTGACTAAAACAATTATTATTTTAAATGCATGATTATGTGTAAATGAACATACAAAAAGAAACAAAATCGGAACAAATCCACTCCTCAAACAGAGTCATGCTCATCATGGAATCCCTCAATTCCATAGTCGCGAGTACCGTAATGAGAACTCTCAAAACATCTACGATGACACTGAGATTGAGCCGCAGCAGTACATTTTTCCTGATCCATGGGATGATTTTTATGAAAAACAAAAAGATGATGATTACAAACAAGGACACGAACACACGACCACAACCGTCGAAAATGAATGTCATACTCAAAGTGAACACATTCCCCAAATCCATCAAGAGCACAATTCCAAACATGAAAACTCTCAACACATTCCACAGCAACACAATCAAGTTGTGCAAAGCCATGATCACGTTACACAAAACGCTCAAGATCATGATCACCAGAATCAAGATCATCGTGATTATCAAAGTTCCCAACATCATAATGATCATGTTCCAGAACATAATGAGAATATCTCATTTCCTACAGACGGACAATCCAATCACAGAACACCAAGCATTGCTCATAATGAGTGTGTCAATTTTGAAAGTCAAAAAATTAATCACGACATTTCCACACAACCAAGACTTCCCCCAAACACTGCCACATTACAGCATTCCAGTACAGGTGAATCTCAATCACTTGTACCAGAAGTTGACAAACCTAAAGAACAGGATCAGGTTCGTAGTTTATACATATCATCTGATAAATGACTCAATTGTCTCTTACATCACAAGTAAATACATATAAAATGTGGAAGTCTCGCATGTGCCAGGAAAATATCAGCTGTCCGTCTTTTGTGAGATGTCTTTACTCTGTTTACTCTTTCGGTGTATATTTTGTGGTGAAAGGAGGATTTTGGGGATGGTTACTTGTTTTATTTTTAATTTTTGCATGTAAACATTTTTATTTTTATATTTAATTCGTGTGCATAAAAACTTACTCATTGATGATATATCTTAGACTAAAAATGTATTCTTTAAATATACTAAAATAACAAAAAAAATGAATGCACGCTTTAAATGATTTCATATAAGCGCAAAAAAAAATTGTAGTCCATTTTTAACATTTAGAATTTTAAAACGCTTAAACTTGCAATTAATTGACATGAATGTCTGAGATACAGAATCGTCTTTTAATTGAAAGCCATGCCAGTTGGGCGTTGACTCTTGTCACGCGACGCGACGCTTCAAGTTCAAATGTTGGCATTGGTTTTAGCCTTTGATCAGATTTTAAGCATGATGAATCTATGTCACGACATTTGGTTCTTCTTATTTTATTCATAATGCATTTTAGTTTGCTTTAGAAGCTTCAACACTTGTCAACTAATTAGGTATTTACCTGTGTTTAGGATATAAAGTATGGAAAAATGTAATTTATAATCATGGGAAAAAATGTTTAGTTACTCTTATTTCTTATAAGTCTTCGTTGTAAATGTAGTACTTGTATTCAACGATCAACCATTCAACTTTCTGTTCCCTGTTTATTCATAAAAAATTGGTGGCTAAAAGTCTGGAATGAAACTTAAAATAGTTGGGTAATTCAATTGAATTAAACTAATTCTATTGACGGAATTTTACAGGGAGGCCTAGCTGGCGCTTTGGCCAAAGTCTCTCTGGGCTCACCAGTCTCATCCGAGCACAAAGCATACGAGGAGCATATGCGTCGCCAGTCCTGGGAATCAGGCCAAATAGACTACATGGGACGTGACTCATTCAATAACATTTGGGCGCGCATCTCCCAAACACTGGAGACCACACCTGAGGCAGCCGGCGCATCTGCTGCTGCTGCTACACCGAAACGTGATCGCACGCCAACACCCCAACCAGAGGAACGACGTACCGCTGACACGAAAAAGGCGGAAGGTAAATCAGACTAATACACATAAAAAATGCAACCGATACGCGATTTATTGATTTTTTTCATATATATACATACATTTTCTTCGTTTTCATAATTTTTTTTTATATTCTATTTACCCTTTGTTTTTCTGGAATTTTTGTGTATTTTATTTTGTTATTAAAATGAAAGTATATAAGTGTCATTACAAATCATCAAAAAAAAGGGGAGTTCTAACTTTTATTCAAACAGGAAATTTTAGAAAAATGAAAAAAGAGATTTTTGTAACTGAAATGCTCGTATGTATTAATTTTTGGATCACAAAATTCTCATACATTAACTCTATTTATTTGAGATGAAAACATCACCATGCAACTTTATAAATATTAATATTATTTTATACTACATAACGCCTTTATTAGCATGTCCATTAATAATTTATTTTATACGATTTATGATTATTATTAATGAATTAATTTTGACTGTAAAATATCTTCTTCGCGGCCATTCGAGTAAACATTTTACTTGTATGTTATATACAAAATATGAAATGATGAAAAATTATTGACAATATAATATGCTTGCATTAATAACTTCAGCCTAACAAACAATCAAAGCAGAAGGAGATTAACATGTGAAAGGAATGCAATTATAAATGTGTTTTTATCTTCGTTGAGGTTAATACCAATCAGACTAACTTCATAATAAGGATTCATGTGTTCAAAATTGAAATGTTTGAGATTCATTTGCATTAATTTTTATGTATTAGTGGTAGACAACGAAACGCACATTAATTGGCAACTCTATTAAATCGCAAGTTAATTATAGAAAAGGGCGGCTTACTATTCAAATTCTATATGAAAGGATGTTAGTTTAATTTTATTAAAACGTATCAATATATTTATATTTTATGCAAAACAGTTTTTTTTTAAATAAAGTTTTGTGCAAACATTTATTAATTTTTATTGTATTTTTATTCACCTAAGTTATTATAATTATTATTTTATTTTGGTTTATTTTGTTTTCGTTAAATGAATGGTGAACAGTGATTTTTAATTCTCTTTGTAAGGATTTTTTTTTGATAAGTAATTTAATTGTATATGAAAAACTTGTATTTAAAAGATGAAAACAAGTAATTGAAAAAAAATCCTTCGACTCTTTTTGATGTATGTAGGTACAATTTTTTACTGAATTATAAAATTATTATTTATTTTGACCACTTTATAATGTAAATTAATTGCTTTTAATGTTATGGCTCTGTTTATTTAATTTTGTACCCCAAATGCTTTAAATTTTACTATTATAATTTTCTATACAACAAAATAACTTTCGAAAGTCATTTGATTAATAAAAAAGAAGAAAGCAAAGTATATTTTTTATAATATTGTTAAAATTTATAATTAAGACTCATCATTCACCATTCTTTAAATATTTATTTAACGTCTCTCATCCATTAAAAGCTGATACAAAACAAAAACATTTGACAAAACATTTATTAATCAACTAAATACATTTATCATCAAAGGCCAACAAAGACGTAGAGATCGTTCACACAGTAAGGGTAGACTGAGTCAATTGAATAGTCAACCCGCCTAACGGTGTGAGTCGTCAGGCTTGAGACATGCAAATATCTCAGCCTATGATGGGAGTCATCTGCCACCATTGCCATCAGACTCATCATCAGCTTGCTCTAACAAAATAGTAAAACAAATGCGACGGTCCAAAACTAATAAACATCAAAGCATTCACCTAACTCGAGTGTTGCCCAAAACTAACCCGCACTCAAACGAATGCAATCCTGCCGATGTACTAATTCTGCGCACTAAACGTTTGATGTTTGTGTTGTCTTGTGGCTGTTTGCAACTTCCATCAATTAAACCAAGACTAGCCATAGAAACGGATTTGTAATGCCGATATACATTTTGTTACAACAAACAGTGAAAGTTAGCCCAATCATCTACGAGAATGATGGTCTGTCCGATGACGACAACAAGACATTGTCGCCGAAGATAGAAGCACCAAAACAGCTTATGCTGCAAATGAAGCAGATGCATATTGAGCCATTAGTCATAGCCCCAGTTGAAAGAAGATTATCGGAAACCATTAAAATCCATAAGCCGGAGCCAAAGCAACAAGTCCCCGTCAAAAAGGATGAACCCTTTGAAGTTCAGATAAAGCCAAGTGATCAAACACCAGCAGCATCAAAGTCTGCGCCGATTCATTTACCATTGAGTGAATCTTCTCTCTCATCACCAGCCCTAATCCGAGAAGTTGGCAAGAAATTGGAGCAGATATCCTCCTCCACACCACCAAAATCACCAACTGGAGCTATCAAAAAGGAACCAGTCCATCGACAAACATCAGCGCCCGATAAAATGCAATCGACTCCCTCGAAAAAGAAAACTGCTCCTTCACCACCAATCAAACCACACAAACTAGACACCAGTGACGATGACGACTTCGTGGAAGCGCTTCCCACCACTCCACCCTCATCACCAAGTACAAAGGCTATGCCAATGCGATCCATTCTGAAAAAAAGTGCTTCACCGGAGCCGCGCTCAGCAATGCCAAAATTAAAAATGCCCGACTCACCAGCCACTGCCACTTCAGCTGATGCTGGTCCAGTTCCAGCTCCACGTCATCACCACAAAGCCGTACCAAAGACACCTACAGTCATAGAGGCAACTCCACCCACATCACCACCAATTAAACTGCCACAATCACCGGCAACAAATGCTAAACCTGCACCACCAGCAGCAGCAGCGCCTCTCGATTTGAGTGTAAATTCGGAGACTCCAGATACTCCGCCAGCAGGTGAAAAGGATGCGTCTTTGCGTAAAAAAAAACTCGCTCAATCTGCACAATCATCTAAATCGCCTAATGCAGCAAAGAAAACGGGTCCTGTGGCCGCCACGGCACCATTGCCGCCGCCCAGGAAAAAGGAAGTAAAAAAGTCGACTGCTAAAAAATAGTTTTGTTTGTCTAAATTATTGTAAACTCAGGTTTTTGTTAACGAATGGTTTGATTGGTCAGGTGAATTACTGTCACTACAACCCCCTCGCGTTCCTTTTTTAATAAATTGTGAGGGTAGGTTCAAAATTTTTGCGCACAAATTGATTAAAAGCATTTTTCGATAGTTTTTATACAATTTTTTACATTTCAAGAAATGAGACTTTTTTTACTTTCTTTTTCCAAGACCCACACTTTAGTTGTTGGAATTCAGTTTTCTAGTAATTTGTTGGTGAAATTTGGTTGATTCCTTTAGATTGGATTTCGTCGTTCTAGTTTTGTTGTAGCAAATTTTTATTTAGTTGATTTTTTTTCTCTCGCAAAGAGTGTTATTTTTTCTCACAATCTGTTTTTAATAATAAGCGGCAAGAATTTTTAGACAATAACAGTAGAGTCTTCATTGCACTAATATACAGAATAGATATTTGAAAATGATAAAACAAAAATATATTAAATGTTCCTTTTAAAAACAAATTTGTTTTATTTCATTTTTTTTTCAGCAAGATATTTGAAGGAAAATAACAATTTTCAAACGTGTGATCATAATATGGCAAAGAAATTTTAATAAAGCACTTTTAATAATAATTAACAAAAAAAAGGAATTAAGTATAACATAATTCAATTAATCTAATAAGTCACCTGTAGCCCAGAAGGATCAGGCACTAGTTATCCGCTGCTTTTTTAACCACGCATCCTGTTGTTGTTGGTTCGAATCTCGGTTGAGTTTATTTTTTTATTTTTTGAAATCATCCATTTGAGACGTGTACTAAAGCAAGCACTTTTTTTTTTCAAGGAGCTTTTATTGAATTTTTTTTTTCCTTAAATATAGGTATTTTGATGCCGACTAAGAAACACTATATAAAATTTTTTTAATTTTTTTTTTATATCTGAAAAAGTGAAAAAACTCATTAAATTTAGGACAATTTCGCAAAATGTTTTCTCCAAGAAAACGTAAAAAGAAAATTCCTTTTTCTTCATATTTTACTTTTGCATTGTGTCTTTAAGCCGTTAAAAAAGAAAATTTTGAATTTAACTTTTTTTTTATATTTTAAATTGATTTTTTAAAAATACTCTTTTCATTCAGACTCATTTGATATCTTTAAGTTTGTATTTTTTTTGGATAATTCCTTAAACTTTTTCCAATTTTTTTTTTTTTATTTATATAAAGGATATATCTGTATTTTCAAAAAACATTTTAGTTGATTTTACTTGCACTTCTTTTCAATTTTTTTTTAACTTTGTATTTTACGAAAAATTCTTACAACTCTTAATTATTTAGAACGCCATATATCTTTAAAAAATTAAAATAATTTTTTAAAATTAATTTTCTTGTAAAGCTGAATACTTTACAAAATATTAAATATAATATTTTTTTATAATTGTCGCAAAATAAGGGCTTGGGAATTTTTTTCACAAACCCCTATAATTTTTCTTTAAATGGTTGTATCTACTAAAATATTT
>JANSTS010002811.1:0-10020 GCA_026546915.1 Sylvicola fuscatus
TTTCAACTAATTTCATCATGCTGAATGAAGATTTCTTGATGTGTGACTTGAATAAAGTCTTGAAAACTAATTCTATCTTTCTTTCTTTCTTTTTTTTTTGGGAAATTTATCTTCTATGAAAAGGCAAACCATTTTTATGTTGGAGCCATGCATAAATGGTTGGCATTAGAGCAGTTCAGCTTTGACTGTTGATGGCCGTTAAATAGCAAATTGAGAGCAGCCAGCATTTCAGCGAAAAATGCGCACGGAAATGAGCATTTCCCTTAATCAGCATAGTTGTAAATGTGAGTTTCCATGTTCATACGCGCATTTCTTTGCATTTCGCAACGGACGTCTGTGATGCTTTTAATGACGAGCTTTTTTGTTGTTGATGTCCGTTCCAAATAGTTATTGTTTCATTCACCAATTATAAATTACACGTTTTTATTGTTTAAAAGGTGCATATTATGAATTGGTCATAAAACCGTTAGAGCAAGCCACCAATTAACTTGGCAGATAAACATAAAAGCTTAGACTGATCGCCAAAACGGTACAACAAACTGACCTATATTTGTATGAATGGGATGAGTGAGCTCATTTTAAGATGAAGACATTTTTCTCGTAGCATATGTCATAATGGCCGTGGTTAAGTATAATAATATTTATTTTTTTTCAATTTAAGACGGCCAACAACTTGAAAAAAAATATATTCGCTTGAATTTAAGATGTTGTCGTCTTCTTTATTAAGAAAGGTGCAAATTAAACGCTCATTTCTCTGTCATTTGAACAAACAAAAGTGATAATGAATTTTTAATTTGGTTGACACTATTTCCGCCATTCGATTTGGCACAGTCTTAGAGGCAGTCTTAGCTTTAAGCGGTTTCAATCAGACAATCGAGTGTCGTGGCTTGCATTTGAAATTTAAATTGGTAATTAAATAACCATAGTAAATGACGTTGAATTAATATTCATGGATGGTTCCTGCTTTCCCTTTAAAAGAGAAATTAAACGATTTTGTTTTACTTAATTACTTGTCTTGACAGCGCTTTTATTAACTTTTTTTCCCATATCATTGGACCAGTTGAACTCTCAAGGTCAAATTTAAACAAATGTAACAACAAATTATTGGTCAAGCCTCCAAATGTGTTAATTATGTCCAAATTAAATTCAAGACCAGGTGCGCCTCTGTGAATTAAGTTATTTAAAATTACCAAGTCGATGACTCTTCTAATTGGATGTTTAGCTTTTACCGACATACAATCGCAAAATATGTGTTAACAATAGGAAAGCGCAAAAAAGAAGAAGCAGCTGAAAGAAATTCGTTGCGATAGCAAAGAAACCGTTAAAGCTTTGTGGGTCTTGTCAAAATAGAAGGCAAGAAACGCGAGATCGTTACTCTTACAAATGCGGCAGCTTCAAATTTGTTGAACCAGAGATTAACATTTATGGTTGTTGTAAATTGTTTTTTATTTTCATTACCCAGTTATCATGTGAGTATTTCAATCGTGGTTATTGCTTGAAAACAATCTTTTACATAGAAATTTCCAAACTTTCAGAGCTCAAATTAATAGTCTAAATGTTTGTTTTTATTAAGCTTTTTAAAGGTAATTTAAGCGTAAAATGGTTAAAATTAGGTTGAAACTACTTGGATTAAATTTAAATTAATTGTTTATTAGCTTTCAATTAATCAGGGGAATCAATAATATTTTAATTAAATTTGTAAAGCAGAGAAAAATTGACTGAAAAAGAATTTTTATCAGAAAATATTTGGAAAAACAACTTCAAGGTCTTTGCAACAGACCAATTGGGCAATTAATGAAATGTTGTGTTGACTCGTATGTACCATACATAACATAAATGAACGCGTAAATTAATATGTTATTAGAGTGTATTCTATAAATTGATAATACTTACGCTTCGCAATATGGTAATTTATTATATCCTTTATATGTTTTCATGTTTAGTGTCATGCCGCATTCGTGACATTTGAAGCATGTTTTGTGCCATGTCTGCAATAAAAAACAATAAAATGTTATTATCAAATGTTTGATGTGTGTTTATTGTATTGATTTACTTAAAATAAATTGATTTTCCTTAAAAAAATACTCGCATTGAAGTAAATTCAGTGCAATTTAAATTGAATATGCAAAATGTCTACAAAATTATTTAATCAAGTTTGTTATGTCGGTTATTTACGATGTGCAGAACAAGATAAACAAGAACCATACCAGCCAGAATTTAATCTGGTTTAATGTCACGCAAAATTGCAGATAACATATCATTAGCGCGCCATTTTGATAATGAATTTTATCAGCACAAAAAAAAACGATGACACTGAGGTGGCAATACATTAACTAGGAAAAAAATCGGTCCGCAAATAAGACAACAATTACACGTTTTTGACGTCTTCCATCGTGAATTCACAACAAGATGACGAGTAGTTTGCACGCGACAAAGTAATTTAATAACGCGAAAAACCGATCTGCTGTGATTTGCTTTGTGACGTAATTTCGCGGGCAACATCTTAAGATTCGTACGACTTTGTTCCAGCGAGATTGTTGACACAACAGCGATCAAGTACGTGACTTTAAATTAAATTTCTTTTTGTTAAAATACATAATTAATTTCAGTAGTTGTGCTGACGACATTTTACAAAGAACAAATGCCTCAAGTGAGATCATTCAAAAGAGCATTAAACATTAAGAAAATACAATTATTGACTAATATCGTCGACAAGGTCATAAAAGCAGCTGTCTTTCATGTTCCAAGTTTCAGAAGCCATACAAAGACGTATCTCTTTTAAAATAGATACACTTATTCAACAATAAATGCGCGCGTCGACATTGTAACGTGTCTGGAGACTCCATGGCTGTAAATACGGGCAGTAACTAACAAGCTTGCTCCTTAATGGGGTGAAAATAGCTATACAGGTCAAAGAACTAATTTATTTCTTTACGTAGCAAATCTTGACGTCTTGACGTGGCTGGGTGCCACTTTGTGTGGAATCTTACGAAAACGAAATTCAAATTTTGTGATTTGCTTGTTCAGAGCAAACGGCATTTTATCAATCACTGCGCTTTTAAGACATTCCACTCAGGTGGACGTTATCATTGAATGAAGTTCATTGCTCCTGATTCTTTTGTAAAAAAATATTTTTAGTCTTATACGAAAAGCCGCTAATTTGTGTTATTTCGTAACTTTAAAGTTTGAATGGCGAAACATTGACCGTTCAAAAATATCCAAAAAATAATTGATGACAGTGAACACTCCCGCATATGCAAATCAATCAAATTTTTTCATTAAAATTAACTGGAAACAATTTAATTCAACAGCCAAAAACAGTCCCATGTATGATGTATCGTATATGTAAAAGCATAAGAATTAAAAGTTGTCCATTCATAAGAATACCAACATGTCTCGTTAGTCGACGTTGGCAACATGGACGTGTCAGAATTCAATTTAAAAACAAATTTCATTCAATTATGCTTGATGTAGGGTGCTACTGTTCTTCGCCGGCATCTAAATACATGAAGCATCTTCCACGCTGCAAGTCGCCGAGCCCAGCGCTGAGTCTGTCTTTGTCGCATGCGGCCAGAATCTAATCTTTTCGTCCTGTCCTGTCTCATCAGCTCTTATGAATGTACATATTGTCTGTTTCCATTGAACAATAACAAATTGTGAGGCAATTTAACACAAGCAGCTTGATGTAATTCAGACAAGGCAAGCACACACTAAGCATAAATACATAATTATGAGCCGACGACTTGTGTATGCGTTTAAATAAATTGTTAATAAAGCAAAAATTATGTTTCATGTTATTTAAAACAATATTATTGTGGTTTATGGGCGCTGTATCGATGTGAATGAGTGAATGGGCGGAATTCATTTATTTCAATTTAGGAAAAGTCATAAAAATTTGGTGGTCATTCTGTTAAAAGTTTGGAGCCAATTTTATGTATTCTGGGAGAATATTTCAAAAACAGGACGGAAGAAAAAGCTTTTTTATGTCTTGAATTCAAAATTGTTCAGAAAACTTAAATACATTTGCAGAAATGTTTGTTAAATTGACCTTAACACTCTTAGCCAACTTAAATCAATGAATTTGTATTATAAAAAATATATTTATTTGACCTTGAAACTATTTGTTTCGTTTTATATTATAAAAAATGTATTTATTTGACCATGACCATTGACAGAAATAGTCGTGTTTAGTTATGAATATGATTAAGTAGAAGCCAGCCGTTCCCCGATTAAGTTACTAATTTATTATTTAAGCCAAGTTAAGTTGGGTTGGGTCGGGCTTCATTAGGCCCGGACTCGACCGGGCTGAGTAGAGTGCTCTAAAAGATTGCTACAATGTCAATAACTGTGGCAAGTTTTTAGGTAAACATTGCCAAAAAAGATTTTATAGTAAAAAAATAAGGGTTTTTGAGATATTTTGACCTATTTTCCTATTTTCATTTAATTTCAAATTTTCTTTTTGCATTGGGTTTTTCGAAGTTAGTCAAGGGAAAAGGGAATACATTAACTCCCCAATTAGCACTTTAGTTTATCGTTTTAAACTTAGATTTGTTTTAGACTAAAAAAATAGAGGCAATTATCTCGTTTAATTGTTGCCACAAGAGTTATTGTTATTTTCAAAGCGACTTAACTGCATTAATTGCATCACAAATTGCATCTTAAATGTCACAAAAGTGAAATTTCAAACTGTAGCAGTAAAATACCAAACAAACATAAATCCGGCTGCCAACCAGCCATCATCGTATTACAATGCGAACGATTCCGCGACGCGTCACACAATTCATGCGCCCGCCGCCGCTCTTACGAAAGGGAGTGCAACTATACGCGGCCACCACAGCGCACACGTCGCGTCCGCCCCACACATATGCGCGCAGCTAATATCGCGGATGTTGAAAATGCGGCAAACTAACAACAGTTGTTGCTTCTTCGCACCAAATGTTTTCATTCAAGTTTCAGCGATGGTATCGTCGCGCTGTGCGTTTTTCATGGCGCTCATCTTCATTTCACTATTCATTTCAAAATAGCACAACAATTCTGTAAACTTAAATGTTTCTGTGTGAACAAACCAAAAGAAGAAGAAAAGAAATGCAAAGAGGAAACAAATGGGCTTGGATTGTGGAAGTGCTTGAAGAAATTGCGAAAGGCGTCGGAGGCCTCAAAAGCCGCCTGGCAAATGAAACTAAACGTGGATTCACCACATTTGTGGGATGCGTGTGCACGTATTTGCTCGCTTTTTCCTTTCAAACTCACGACTGCTTAAGAAAATATACGCGGCGAGCACCACAATTTATTGAAAGTGCATAGAAGCGCCGTACTTAAGAAAAGAAAAAACACACATTCACGCATTTTAATTAAAGACACTGGCCACACGATCATCTGCTCTGATTAAAGGAAATCGAAAAGAGTCTTGTCTTGTGAATGCTTTAGGTTTGTCTGTTTTTGGTGACGGAATTGGATAATTTCATCTACACATTTGCAGCTTTTATTCTTCATTTCATTTCGTACATCCCACGATAACCATCTTTGGATTTTAACGCTGGATGACATCGTTTATGCAAATATTGCAGAGCTGATAGTCGAATGTGAAATTAAGACCTCAGGAAGGCATGGAGACGATACTTAAGACTCTAGAAATTAAGACAATCCTCAACACGCGTTAACTTTCTATTTATATACCGAAAAACAAAAAAATAAACAGAAGCAAACAAAAAATTATCAGTTCAACAGACTTATTTTGTTGAAATTTTACATAAGAAAATAGATAAGGAGCCGCCAATTCAATTTTTCTAAAACGTATAATATTTTCGCTATATCTTAGAATCGAGGTCAACGCTTAATTACATTGATGGAAACTCGCTCAACGATTGATTGGCAGTTGTAAGTAGTCCAAATGCGCCATTATCTGTCTGCACTGACCTAATCACATAATTTAGGGAAGCCCTTCGCATGTTATCGCCACTTTGATGTAAGCTCAACACGAATTAGAATTCTGTAGGAATTAATTTACTCTATGGAGGACTTATACGATGACATCATTTCCTATAGAAACAAAACATTCAATAATCTTATCAGTCAAACATGCAAAATATCGATTTAAGAAAATATTGATTTTGCGTTGAATTTTGAAATAGCTGGGCAATGTAGAACGCGCATTTAATTTCAATCGTTTGTTATATTTTTAACTTAGTTTACCATAAAGAACTGGCACGCGAGCCACCTTATGTTTAAGTGATGAGGCAAACTTTATATGACCACTTGAGATGCGCCTCAGAGAGAGTTTCAGCGGCAAGACAAATCGCCGGGTTCAAATTGTTTATAAAGCTGTTTCTTTAAGTATTCATACTGAAAGAATGCGAGAAGGAAGCAATTAATTATAACAAAAATCTTATGTGCGACCTTGTTGCCAGCGATATGACAAATGTGAATGCGGTAGGATGCGGCCAATGTTAGCGCTCCAACTTTCTCTTGTTTACATTTTGTGAAATACATTTCAAGACATTTATTTATGTGCTTCTTTTGTACTCTAGACAATCTTTTGAATGCTTCAATTCGTCTTCAGTAAGTGCTCAAGTTGTTTTATCAATTATTGTATGATAATGCAAACAAAAACGCCTTCTTTTAGCAGACAACCTACATTTTGCTCAGTCTTTCAGTGTCCTAAGTATTTGCGCGAGTGTAGCGACAAATATGCAAATGACGGTTATTCCGCATTGCATAAAGTTTCACCTTTGTTAGTGTTCGTGATCGTAATTCTTAAGTTATTGTCTCAGTTGACAGCTGCAGCCAAATCAGATTATACCAACCAAACTTTAAATGCAATCGCCGTAAATATCGCAGTTTTTGAGGTGTGAGACTTTACTTTAAAGGCATTTTTTTTTTCTCGCCTAACCAAATTTGTGATTGATAAACATTTTTCAAATGAAATTATTTTAATGTCAAATCTTTTCTTATACATCAGATAGCCGCGGCCTGACTCGAACTGAAGGATTATAATTGAAAACGATTGCTCAAGCAAGAGAGAGTGCGCATAAACATGCAGATAATGTTACCATGCAGTGCTCTCCCTTTTTTGGGTGGGTTTTTACTTTGGTATTAAAGCTCGTCATTGTTACTTTATCCATTCAAAGCACCGTAAGACGAACGACTTAAAGCATTATTGCTATTGTAAGCTGATACACAAGTAACAAGAGTGAAACGGCGAGGTACAAAAACTATACGCGCGAGTACATTGAACTAAGTATTATGCAAAACAAAAAAAAATGACAAAAATTACATGAAATATAGCGAAATAAGATTCGTCGCGGCGTCAAAAATTGGAATTTCAGAAATGTTATGCAATTCGGTGCGTCGACACGCATAAGTTATTTAATATGGAGCAGACCGCGGCCCGCGAGTCGCGAAATCATTATGTGAGTGCGCAATCTCACGCAAATTTGCATAAAATTCACAGAGATGCATAATTGTTCTCAACTTAAATGAAGTTAATTTAATTAGCTGTTGGTAATAATTAGGTGCAGTTCAATAAATTTAGTTTTAAATGAAAACTTATCATAATTATCAAAGGTGGAATTATGCAAATTGCATTAATTTATATGATTGCACGTTCTATAAGCATTTTGTCTGATTCAATTACAATTGAAAGCGCGACCATGACTTGGGGTCAGGTCAGAGATGGTCTCAGATAATCTACATAAATAAGTGCAGCACAACAAAATGTCGCCGACTGAGTGACAACGACGATTCGTCGTCTTAAGACAACTCAAAAATTACGGAAAATGTTCATCTCATTTAGATATTTTCTAATTATTGGTAAATTCTGTGATAAAATGGCTTTAAACTAATTAATTATGAACCAATCCTATTTGACTTTGAAACAAAACAAATGATTCTCAAAATACATAAGAACTATTTAAGAACAAATGATTATAGAATTTACGTTAAAATCCCACACCCCAACCACAATTAATGACTTTAAAGTCTAAACCACCGGTGTAAAACCATTAAGCCAAAATACGGAAATCTGAGGGCGTAAAATAGAGTTTTGCCTCCAGCCCATGGGGTCAGATGATCATTTTTCAAAAGACAGTCGTCACTTGATAATTTTTCATTTATTAGAGTCAGATGATCCCATTTACAATTACAACTCGTGAGGATGAATAAACGAGTGCGATTATTCACATGAGAATAACACGTCATATGCAAATTCAATTTTAAACGCACACACATGACAACGTTTTCTTATCACAAAGCATAAAGCCATTTAAAAATTGAACGTACTTTAATTAATAGAAATAAAAATAAAACGAAAAATGGCTCATATGAAATATTAAAGTCTTCATGGAAAGAAGAAGAAACCAGTCAGAAAAGTGTGTAGAAGACGGCAGAAGACGTTGGAAGTGAAAAAAAAAAATGGAAATCCGAAGCGTTGCTGATGTCATGGAGCTTATACACATCTTCAAGTGGAACTTTAATTACGTACAAATATGGATTAAGAACACAGCTTAAGTATGCATGACTTGAGAGCCCATAAGAAGGATCGGAGACGTTGCTTTTTTTTCTCTGCCTTTATTTGTGTATCGACTTGCGAGACGAATGCGGCTGGACAGCGGGAATGTCATGTTGGGTAGGAGCGAAAAAAGGTCAAGGTTATTTATTGATCGGTAATTATCATTTCATTGAATGAAATTCCAGGAATCGTTGCCCTTTTGCGGAGGACAATCGTTCAGGTACGTGCCTCAAAAGACTGGCAATTAGCATCATATTCACATGGCGAAACATGTGTGAAACAACAATTTAATGAATAAAATAACTAAGTACCAGTGTTATGAAAATACATGGCTTGACTCACGCATATGAGGATGTGAAACAATATGTGGTGGCATAAATTAGCAGTTGAAAAACAAAATTGAAAGTCACATGATTGCATAATTATTCTGTTTGCACAATGTACGGTTAGTCGTGAACATATTTGAAGAAAAATATCAACAAACTGTGCGCCGCCACAAAACGTCTGGAACTTTGTCCTGTAAACCCTGCGCGCACCGAAAACGCTCTTACGAGCCACACGCAGCGAGGAGGTGAGCCGACATCATCACCGCCGCCGTAAACATGGCAAATGATGATGACAGATGCAACAGATATTTTGTTTTCTGTAAGTCGCACTGGAAAATATTTGCTTTTATGGAAAATTACAACAAAATTCGTGTCATCCTTGTGCAACAGCAAATTGTTCCACCCACATATTTACCAATACACAAGATTTGCATTCAAATAAGAAAAAGCCAAGCGCAACAGCACACAAATTATGGATGGAAAAAAGTGAAGGGATCGTCGCGCCGCGTATAAACTTCGAATTCGCGTTTGTGCATGGGAGAAATGAAAAAAACTTCTTTAAAAGAAAACGAACAGCGAAACAACAAAAATAGTATAATATGAAATGGAATACAAGCAGACAAACCAACCTTGTCCAAGCACTTCAACTCCTCAATCGGATAAACCACTTTACTACACCTTGCACACGTTTTATTCATTTTTTTGCACTTTTCTTGGATGTTTCTTCACTATTTCACCAATTAATTGCACTTTTTGGTAAGGCACTGAGATAGTATTGACGCACAAAATACAAACAGGAACCGATAAATGGAGATTTACGCCTCCAGAAAATTATATAAAAACTCTTTTTACTTATAAAAAGATGAAGAAAACTGAAGAAAACCGTGTAACACGAACCAAACACAACAACACTTTCTGACGGACTTAAACCGAATATATTCGACGTGAACAACAATGTGAAAATGAACAAATTACTGCTAGAGCGCCGTGTTGCCACATGGAAATTGGAAATTGTGGTACGGCCGAACAGTGACGTCATGGCGGCTGTTAACCAATCAGATTGGCGTATTCGGTTAAATGATGTCATTGCTGGAAGGGGAAATCTTATATCCAGCATTCTAATGGAATATTTGTATGAATGAATTGTGCTGGAGAAAAATACTGCTGGATAGTTTGATGGGATATTTT
>JANSTS010002811.1:11349-23582 GCA_026546915.1 Sylvicola fuscatus
GAAAAATTTAATTTTTCAATGTTTCTTTGAAGGTGCGGTTCTGTTAACCTACAAATTGTCAATTGTGTTTTTATGTTGTAAAAAAGCCGTTTTATCGTTATATAATTCGATTCTACATCGCAAATAAATCTTAGTTCTTACATGAAACCGTTGAACTGAGGAAAAACATAAGATTATCGATCATACAGAACGGCGATGTTGACGACGATGATGGTGATGATTGTGAGCGATATTTGTGCGGGCGGCGATGACTCCGGTGTGCTACTTAAAGAACAAGAACGTACAACCGTCGACAAAATAATTACGAATAAATTATAATACGAAAAGACATCTCTACGCCAAAGTTAGTGCTACAAAGCAAGGATTGTTACATGAGCAATCGCAATAGTAATTTTGAATTAGCCTCGTTCAAGTACTGGAAAAGCGAAATGCAAACACTAAGGAAGAAGACCAGCCCCTGCAAGTGTAAGTGCAAATTTCCTGTCTTAATTAGTTGATTTCAGACGTTTTATGTGTTTTGTTAAAGTTCACTTTGCCTCATTGCCCTACATGAAGTCAATACAATTCCCATAGTAATCGTATATCCGGCTATTTTTAGCCAAGTTCAATGAAAATTTATAGCAAGTTTTTTTTTGTTAAATTTTCCCAATGAAGTTTTAAAGCATTTTGTTTATAAAGGCGTGTCTAAACTTATTAAAATATTTGAGCTTGTATGAATAAATGTGTCTAATGACATTTCCGGTGCGTAAAAAATCAATTTAAACGGAAAATGAAACGATTTTATAAATAAATTAAAAATTGATTAATCAAAAACACAAATTAAATGACTTTAAACAAATTGCATTATGAAAAGTTATGCTCAACTATGATCATTGTACACCATAATTAAGTTAACATGTGCATGTAGATGCTAAGTTTGAAATTAAAGTTAACAATCAAACAAAGAAGGTGTTATTTGTCTACAAATACGGCTACCACAAATAATATTTACATATTAATTTTGTTCAAATCAAAACACTTGCAATATTATATTGAAGTCATAAAGAAACGGCATTCGCGATTCATTAGGTAATTTAATTTCTGTGAAACAACTTTAAAAATTAGTTTTCTGTTTTTGACAGTTTTTGTTAAAAGAAGATATCAATGAAAACATGACAGTATTGTCAAAAACAGTAAAAAAGGACTAATACATACTGAGTATGAGCGATTTTTTTCTCTTTTGAATACGCAAATTCATTTTGTTGAAAAACCCAACAATGTTTTTTTGTCTATACGACTTTTCATCCAATAGGATTACCGAGAATAATTTGTAAAAAGCCACAATAAAATCACATGCCTTTAATGTTCAGTGATCACGTGGATTTTTTTGTTTGACAAACGACCGCAAAATAAGTCTAATCTCTCTTGATGGTCATTGGCGCACCCCTACAGTTATCCATAGAGGTCCCATCTGATCCGGAGCAAAAAGTAATTGCCAACATCCGCAGTACCCAAACAATTATTAATTAAATGACTCAACCCGTAGATTGCCAAAAATACGTTTGGTTGTCTCTCGTCAGTGATGAAGCTTTTTTTTCAATATTGAATTTAAAAGATAAAAGTTATTGGTCAGAAAATGAGTTTTTTTAAATAACCAATAACGTTTTTTTTTTAATTATCTGCAACCTTTACTTAAATTATAAAATGAAATTTTAGTGCAATATACTTAAAGTTGTTAAACCTATCGATTGACTTAAAGTACTAACTCATCGTTTGTTTATACGTCTTTTATGTGTCATAAGTGATGGCTAACCGCTTAGTTTGAATGTCAAAATATCAAAATGTCAAAATCTTGTATTGATTTTTTGTTTTTTTTTTTATCTCACACATATTAACAGGCCTTGAATTTTGAAATCAATGCATATAAATTGTATACAAAACTCAACATTTTTGTCGTTTCTTTGTGATTTCAAACAAAATTCATACCAAACACAAACATTCCAAACAATATTTCGAACAAGATGAATTTTTTTTAAAACTAACTGACGTTCTGTATTTTACACAATTTTGACAATGGAAATGGAATCCCACACAATAGCGCCGCCGTATCCAGTATACGTGCCTACATGTACATTAAATGCATTTTGTGAATTAAACTTGTAGAAAAACATGCTAAAGGATAACTGTTTCTTTATATTTAAGCAGATCGCAATGATCCAGGACGGTTTTTCGGCGACGGTGTTATATTTAAGGCGAAGCTAATTGGCATACTGGAGGTGGGTGAGGCTCGCGGCGACCGCATGTGCCAAGAGGCGCTACAAGATCTGAAAATGGCGATACGAGCTGCCGGTGAACACAAACAGCGCATCACAATACATGTCACAATCGATGGATTGAGGCTGCGCGACGAGAAAACCGGCGACTCGCTGTTTCATCATCCTGTCCATAAAATCTCATTTATAGCACAAGATATGACTGACTCGAGGGCGTTTGGCTACATATTCGGCTCACCGGATAGCGGACATCGCTTCTTTGGCATCAAGACTGATAAAGCAGCTAGTCAAGTAAGTGTGCTGTGTCAATTCGCTCTAACACCGTGTTTACAATCTGTTATCGCAATCTTTGCTCACTGGCAATCGCGTTCAACAATTCCACATTCGCGGCCTCCGATTGCTCGCTATCTCGTTGTAGTAATCTCGTATCTCTTCTCGTACTTGTAGGTTGTATTGGCAATGCGTGATTTGTTCCAAGTTGTATTTGAACTTAAGAAGAAAGAGATTGAATTAGCAAGGCAGCACATCCAAAGTAAAACTATACTCGAACACCAGTCAATTTCATTATCAATTAAGAATTCACTGATTGAAACCACTTCACCGACTGCGTCGTTTGCCAAAAGTAGCGCTAGCACAGAGCCGACAACCAGCAAAGCCGTCAACAAGGAGGTAAATGACTGAATGAAAATTTGCCATCTTTATTATGCAAAAGTGTTAGCAAAGTGGTGGTAATGAAATAACCTTTAAAAAACAGCTTTCGCCGGAATCAGTAGCCGATCTGGTTGACCTTGAGCAAGAGCTTAGCTCAATACAACGAGGAATTACACAAATGGAACGCATAACACCAAACGACTCAGGACCGAAATCAGTAGCGACCGAAGAGGATCCATTTGGCGACTCATTTACAAATTTTCCGGTATTAAAGATGATTTCGTTTGTTTTGGCTTTTTTTTTTAAAACTCGATTACTGTTTCACAGACGTACAATCTTCTGCCGCCACCAGAGTCCTCAAGATCGCGACACTCCAAACCGCTAAAGCCTCCAGAAGAGGCAAAAATAACTTCTCCGGCAACTTCAGTGGCACCCCCGGTGACCAGTCCCACAGTCTTAGTGCCACCAATAGCAACAGCTGAAGATGATTGGCTCAGCGTCCCTGATGTAGATGAGCCAAAAGTCGACGATTCCAAACAAAACATTGCATCCGCACTTGATGAACATCTTTCAAACTCACTGAATGCCAGTGCGACAGCCAGCGGTGCGCCACACCATCCACAAACCACAACAACCAGCACGTCGTCCTCTACTGGATATATTGACGCCTTCACTGAACTCGATCCATTGGGAACAGGCAAAAGTAAACCGTACATCGATAAGAAATATTTTTTCCAAGATTTGAAAAATCCACCAAAAAAGGTATTAAAAGATCTGTCTGGACACGATATGGTATTCTCTGCTAATTTTACGGCACATGCTGATTCCCAGTCAAATGGTCAAGATTTGGACACACCGATGGGTGCCATTGATCTGAAAATGTTTGAGGGCACCAACGACTTGAACATTTCGCCGAAGGTGATTGCTGCAGCTGATTTGTCGACCGCCAAACAAGAGAATTTATTCACAACCGGAGCATTCACACCAAATCACAAGACTGACGACCCAATAATAGGCAACAACAAGGCACTGCTGGTCAGCGACAACGACCCGTTCTCACCGCGCATGAAGAAATTTGATCCGTTCGAAGATGACTTTGTGCCCGTGTCGACGGATCCGTTTGATTTTAATTTTTCGAACAAAAGTAAACGTTCAACAATTCTTCCGGACACAAAAATCACGTCAGATGAGTCAAATGATTCGACAGCAGAGCGAAGTGTTTTTAATGGGCCATTACAAGTAAGTCTGCCTCCGGAATCTAACAATTTCAATTTACAAAGAAAACTGGAGCGTCAAAACTCAGACTCACCCACGTCGGCGACATCATCTTCGATTGCCCGCAATCGACCTAGCGTTTTCAAGCAGAACACTGTGGATGTTATCAGTAACATAAGCTCGAAGAAAATGAAGCCAAACATTTTCTCGCAGAAATTTTCCAAACGTGATAACAACAGCATAAACATGCGCCGCCTTCAAGAAAGTGACTCGTTGAGTGAAAATGAAACAGCTCCGGAGCCACCGCCACGTCCAGATTCAGGCAGTCACATGGAGCCGCCGCCACTTCCGCCGAAAAAACAGTTTTCCGACATTGTGATACGGCCACGGATCACCTCGCCATTGGCCACCTCTCGCAATGACAGCACTTCCACGCGATATGACTATCTGAGTGGTAAAACTCGCCAGCAACAGCAGAGCGATAATGCACCACCACTGCCGCTACCGTCACGTAAAGTTGGTCGTACCGACACATCGTTCCCCGGCCCTGGGCGACCTTCTAAAAAAGGATTAGACGAAGACGATTACTTAGCGCCGATAATGTCGAAAAGCGGCATGCCAATATTGCAGCCTCCTCCGCAGACAAAGAGTCGTGCCAGACGCCAGGATACCTTGGATCGATCTAGTGTTGACACTGAAAGTGATAAGAGTGATGTGCGGGATAACGATCATATAATACCGGACATAACACTGAGTCAATTGCTTACTTTGGGAATTGATGATTTGGCCACTAAACTAAAGGTTCCAACCAGCAAATTGAACACAATGACACTGGTTGAGTTGACACAGTATTTGTCAGATTTTATAGAAAAATCCAAGCGGAAGCCGTCGCCGCTGCGTGAGCAGAAGCCTTCAGAGGCAGCTATATTTAAAGTCAGCTTTGACCAACCCAATGAGGCAACTTTTATAGCCAAATTCGATGATAATTTTGGTGAAAGTGATTCCACATTTGTAGCAAACTTTGATGATTTTGACATTCGATCTGACGACGCCAAGGCACAAGCCCAAATTACATCACAGTCCAGCGTCGACAGGTACGCGGTGTTTAGAGAGATCATTGAACTTGAAACTAAACCAGATGACGATACACAAACGGAAGATGAGCAGGCCGAGGAAGAGCAAGATAATTCACCAATTGAAATTGTGCCGCCCATGCCGATTGCCAAGATTGACACAACAATTACAGAGGCAATATCACAAGCGAAAGATCGTTATGCCGCATTGCGAGACATTATCCTGGTAGAAGATTTATTTGAGAAGCCGCCCGAATACAAGGCTCCAACGGCACCGCAAGAAAGCTCTGAGGAATCTCCGAAAGAAGACGATGAACTCGATGAAATTAAAGACATCGAAATCGGTAGTGGCAATAAATCATCGCCAGAGATAAATATTTCAGAGGAAGCAGATGATGATATTCGTGTTGATTGTCATGACACCGAACGAGCAAATAGCACTAATCTGGCGGGAACTAAGGATGATCTGGAAATCGATGAGTACATGAATCGAGCCATTTCGAAATTATCGCTGGACAGCCGCGATCATTTGTCACCAATATCAAAGAGTCCGTACCAACAACATGCATCAACTTCACCGATTCGTCTTAAAGAAAAATCACCGGTTCCGCTTCAGAAGATTACCCCAACACCAAATGAATTGACTCAAGTACATTTTAATGACATGTCTACATCGCCAATTCCAAATTTGCAGCGATCGCCAATGAACAAATCTCCAATTCTAAACAAATCGCCGTTGTCCAAATCTCCCATTGAAGGTATGGATTTGGGAACAGGTGCAAGAACTCCTAGATCACCGTTGCCACCACAAATTGTTACATTGGCCGATAAGAGAAACTCGGATTCCTGCAGTGATGTTGTATGTGGTTCTTCTCCAGAGGTAGTCAGTGGTAAGTATTCTCTAAGTGTAATCACAGAATTCAATATTAATTTGGTGTCATTTCTTCAAAAATTAGATCAAAAGACCAAAAGTGATGATCCACTACAGGCCTCAAATGAATCATGGGCGGTGTTTGATCAGCCAACAATTCAAAAAGAATTGTCTCCAATCCCAGTGAAATCACCACGCCCTGAAGTTGTAACCAAAGATATCATTGGTGGTGGACCAGTCGCCGAGTCGCCATGCTCCTCAGATGGCAAGGAGGATTGGAAGACAGATCAAGATGGCAACAAACGTTGGCCACGTGGCCAAACCTCGTCGTCGTCGCGTGATTTAAGCCCATGGGATGACGATGGACCAGAGTATCGACGACGGCCAATGCACGGACCCGATCGACACGGTTATTATGTACGTCATTCCCGTCGTATGAACTCATACGACGATGACTATGACTATGATGGGGACGGATCCCGGCGACGTGATAAGCGCAGTAAATCCAACATGATCAGCGCACGCAGTAAAGAGCAGTTTGAAATGGAGCCGCCCGGATATTATCATTCCTCAAATAACCACCACAGTTGGTCGCCACAGGACGATGACGATGAGCGGCCCAAATCATTTGATCGTTGCTCTTATGATCGCAGCACGTACGGACCGCCGTACGAGAAGCGAGAGCCGAAAAGTTTGCCACCATATGATAAACGGGTGGACTACAAGAGCTATGACAAGCGAAAATATTATCGCGAGTATGCCCGTCCTGACTATGATTTCGACTATTATGACAAGCCCATGGAACGGAAGGCATATTATGATGCTTATGAAAAGTCGATGAAAAGTAATCGCAAAGATTATCCCGATTTCGACAATGAATTTGTTGGACGTCCACTGAAAGGTCCAAAGGAATACTTTTACGATCGCGAACGTCAAAGCTTTGATCGTGAGAGCAACGAGTCCTACGAGAGTGCAGGTCGGCGACGTAAAAGCTTCGGTAGCGAGGAAGTGTATGGCAGTTTGGATAGTCGTGATGGCTATCGTGATAAATACATGTCCAGTGAGAAAATACGATCGTTGCGAAAAAGTGGTCGTCCAAAGGCTCCGTCAGATGACTACGAACGCGATTCTGAAGGAGAAACTGGCCGACGGATGGCTGGAGATACGAGAAGTCTGCAACGGCCATCGCAAATGTCCAGAGCCCGTAAGAGCAGCGGTTCATCACCATGGGATGGCGACGCCAATGGTGCGCAGTATTCACATCACAATGGTCTAAACATAAATTACCGTTGATTTTCATGTTTCAGATTTAACGCCAACATCTAGTCAAAAGTCGTGGAAACGTCCGTCTAGTGCTACTGAGACAGACAGACGGGCAGTAGACAGCCGCAGAGTATTATGTCACACATTGTCAGGATCAGATGGCGAAAAGGAAAGAAGGTAAATTGTTAACAGATTAAATTGAACCCGTTTGAACTATTGTTTTATAATCCAGCAAACTTCGCAGAAAGAATCGATACCGTGGCGGACGTGAAGGTGAGACTCGTTCAAACTACGCAACAATGCGATATCCATCACATGGACGCGTCGACGACTATGATTACCCAGAGTTTGTGGACTATGAGGAGACCGAAGACTTTGAACGGGAGAAATATCATCGCCGAAGACCCGAAGCTGTTGCTCCTGCGCGCCTGATGGACCTAGAGCGTAAAAAGAAGGAGATTTTTGAGGCAGATCGCAACACAGAAATGCGCCAAAAAAGCGAACGCGGCTACGGTGGTCCACGTTTTGACGCCTTCGAAGACCTGAAAAATCCCAAACCACATAAACGTGATTTTGAATTTGATGACTTTGAGGAAGCTCCGCCGCGCACCACGCCCGCTTCAGCCAACAAATTCAATTTTAACGACCAAGAGTTTGAGACCGACTTCAACGGCAGCACTTCAAGCAAAACAACACCAGCGACCACCAGTGCCACTGGCAAAAAATCGTTTAGGTTCTCAAACGATTTCTCCGAAAAGCTGTCGTCTCGTGTCCCATTGCCACCACAGAAGTCGCCACAATCCGCGTCCAGTCATCAGTCGGCGCATTTGAGTGCGAATTTCGATGCCGAATTTCCGGCTGCATCTCAGCAGAAATTGCGGTTCGACGACAAGGTGTCAGTGTCAAAGTTCAGTGAGCAGACACCCGCTTCAGCGGGCAATATGTTTGAGGATGATTTCTCAAAGGCGGAATTTTCGTTTGAAAATGAAGACAAATGGTCGGAAGATTTGCCCAAGAAGAACAACATGAAAATGGGAAGGCGACCAGAGAATATCAAGAAATCAGAGTCAGTGAATATATTTGCGAAAAAAGTTGACGATCCGTTTGAGGACGATGACTTTTTCAAATCGAACGAGGGTAATGGGAAACCGGACGGTGGCAAGGCTGCGCATGATCAGTTCGATTGGGGGGATAATAATTTCGCTAAATTCGATGATAACGTTTGATCCGGCGTTGGCAGCTTTAGGCTAAACGAAAATATTACGACAAACATTTTCTTTTTAATCAATTATAGCGTGTAAAATAAATAAACAAATTCTAGAGATCAAAAAACCAAACAAAATACTTTGTAAACTGATTGGAATCGGTTTAAATTACGCTTTGAACTGAACTCATACTTGCCATTTAGTTATTATGTAAAGGAGAACTTGCAATTGCTCGTACTTGTAATTGCATCCTGTTTAATGGCAAAAATTACAACAACAAAAAAAAAAACAAAACAAAACAAATAATAATCTAAATACTCATTCCATGTTCTTGTTCTCACTATAACCTACTTCTCCACATGAAAAATTTATGCAAATTCTCATTGTTTTAATTTATATGCAAAGTGTATTTATGTATTTATTTATATTAAAATATTATTTTTAAATAAAATTAAATTATTGTATCATTAATTTTTCTTATAATAACCAGAATTTAATAAATTCATATTAATTGTAATTAGCTGTTATTCATTGGTTGTAATTTTTTTTGTTGAATTTTTCGAAAATCATAAAAGGATTTTTAAGTAAATTATTTAAATTAAAAAAGTGTAAATATCAAGTGGAGCAAATTTTCCATAAATCATAAAAAAAGGAGGAAGGAATTCCAGATCATCAATATTTCATAACCGCAGGATTTTTAATTAAAAATCAATTGTTTATATTTCCATGCAACTTTTGCTTAAATAACAAAATATCCTTAAAACCTCAGGATAAACAATTGTAATCAATTATATTCATTAACAAAATTGGGTTTTAAAAAAATCAATTAAAAAATGTACCACTTATTAAATATAGCCAATTTTATTATTAAATAATTAATAAAAAAAAAACATTTAAATGGCCTATGAGTAAAATACGTGAAAGTCCAACATTTTTACTTTATACATTTCATAAAATGCCTTTTAGCAAAAGTTTGCGCCACCAGCAACGGAAAAATTAGACTAGCTTCAGCATAGATTTTGACAGGTTCTGCATCTTTGCGAATTTTGCCCCACGAAACAGCTTCATCCGGTCGAGCTCCGCTATCGCTTCCGTCATATTCGGAGGCAGTGTTAAGGAAGACTGAAAAATCAGCACCGTTACGCTGTAAATGAATAATAATAACATATTATCTTACATAAAAATATGTTAAAATATGTTACCATTAAATTGGCGTTACAAATATGATGCTTAATAACTCCCCCACCCACGATAATCATTCCAGAGTGAACAGCCTTCACAGCCATGGTATTCAAACGTTTTAGATCAGAAATAATATCCATTACCAGTCCTGGATTTCTGTGAGCATGAAAATACATCATGTCACCCAAACTACCGTCCGTCAGTGCTGGACTGAATACAGGAATTTTATTTTTGGCAGCCCAATAGTAGATGGAACTTTGGTCATCGATTCGTTCACCTAATCTTAAAAATATTTTAATTATTACTTAAACACAATATTTTAATTTAAAACTACCTTTGAATAACTTTCGATGGTGTCCACAAAATGTTTTTTGTCTTTTGATCTTCAAGCATCTCGTCCAGAAGTGGTACGACCCAATTTTCAAATTTGCAATAATTATCATTGGGAACAAGCAGATTGCCGATTCGGTTGATGCCTTTTTCACGCAGTTCGCTTCCCTTTAGCTCAAATGACCCGACAAATGTTGGTGCTAAACATTTAATAAAATCCTCTTCCACACCGCCAGCTGTTGTCACAATGCAGTCTACCTGGAAGCTGCAGAGTTCTGTACATAATTCTAAATAATTAAAATATGAATACCATTTTATGCTGCACGAGAAAGCGAATCTGCTCCCTTACACCGGCTGACGCCATGTTTGAGGTGTATCCAAGGAATATTGTGCAACTGCTTTTTCGTTTTATGAAATCGTCATCTTCATAAATATCTAGTTGGTCATTCGTTAAAGGAATATCCTGAGTGTCAAGCTGCAATAAAAGCAGATTAGTCAGTTTATTGAAAGTTATTCAAAATTCGTACCATTTTGTTAATTTCCTGGACAGCTTTTCCGAAATTTGTGGCCTGAAATCCAGAATCCAAATAGGATGACAGAAGTTTATCATAATCGATTCCATCATTAAAGTCGTATCCTTTAATTATGGGAGTACCTTCCGGCATTTGGGAACTCTGAACTAGAACTGCATCTTTAGCTAATGACGGTTCGACAGATTGTTGAGCCATAATTTTGTGTTAATTATTACTTTTAAAATTTACTAAATTATTTATTATATTTTTAAATTTAGTTTTAGTTCCACATATTTAGCATTGCCGCAAATTGACAACCACGTGAATTACAAGAATGAGTGCGTCCAATTGAAACGTCAATACACAAAAGTTGCCATAATTCAGTTGCAACAATAAGTTTCGAATCTACATAAATCTTGACAGCTGTCAATGCATACAATCAAAAAATGTAAATAAAAACAATGGGTACATTTGAAAATCTGTACAGGTGTGTGTTGCTTTGTTTTGCAACGAACCGATTGTGAAGAGATCGACGTAAAAGGCGTAAATAATTATATATTCCACTGATTGTTCATGCAAATAAACTCATTAGAAAACATTTAAAACATCAAAGCAATTAAATAGACATAAAAAACATTTTTGAAAACATTCAGTTGCATGCAAAGTCGTGCAAAAAGTGGTATACGCCTAAAATTATCTTGTTTTGACAGATTTGAGTATTTCCCGTTTTCTGCTCAAATGCACCAAAAGTAGTGAAAAAATCGTCGCGAATCAGCTGTCAAAGTTAAAGAATTATAAATTGAAGTTCTTCGTCAATGGCGACGGAATGATTTTTTTTTAACAAAGTGCAAAAATTACTAGTGAAATTGTTGACCATTTAAGTACGTTTTGTTTAATCAACTGTGTTAATTGTAAGACGCATCAGACGCCTTATTGTCCGCAATAAAAAGGATTAGTGCAGCTAAAACAAAGATTTTTATTGTTCGGGGTGCGCACACTTACATACAATAAGGACGTCGCAAATAACTACTTAGACACCCCAAATTGAGACTACACGATCATCACGATAGCAAGATAACTTCCATCTGGAGGAGGACCATGAGCCTTTTGGGTCGAACTGACATTGATTCGGGCGGTTTTTTTGTCAATTTCAACCAGGATTGCACGTAAGTTATAACGTTATCAGTCCACCACATGTCTGGTGGTGGCTGTTCCGTAAACATGTGCGACTTAGCGAATGCCAAAGAAATTGTGCCCAGTCAAAATATTCAAATGATTATATGGTAATCTTATCAAATGACCTCGACATATTATGTCGCATTTTCTGCGCACAAAAGTTTTCAATAATGTATACAAAATAACAAATTGAATTTGTGTTCCCTCCGGCCTCAGTCTTCTCTTACTCCTCCCCTTGAATCTCATGTTATGACTTGCAGCCTTTCTTTTCATTGCCATTAATGCCATTGTTTAATTGTTTTTCTTTAATATTTCAAGATCAAGATCTTGTTTGTGTTTGACATGTTAGGTTTCACCTAAAGCAACTCTTTCATTGATTATGCTATTAATGATTTTTATTACATTACATTGCCAATAATCAGTAGAAATCAATACAATCGGACACACTTGATGCAATTCATTGGAATCAAAGACCTGTTACCAAGTCGTCGCCTTGAAAACTA
>JANSTS010002822.1:6588-29611 GCA_026546915.1 Sylvicola fuscatus
AAATTATTAAACATAAATGCTTAATTAACTACTTTTAAAATGTTGAACAACCACTTTAACGCTTCCATCCACTTTGGCCGCAAATAAACTACAATATCTTAGAATCCACTAAACGTTGGAAAAATGTAAATAGATATTTGACAGCTGATTTTTGAGAAATGGACAACTGCAACCAACATCATGTCTCTCAACTGTCAAAATAAAATAAAAATGGCGGTATGTCAGTCGTTTGTTTTCAAGTGTCAAATGTACAGAAAAGTGAAATGTTAAATGTGATTTGTTCATCGTGTTTTAAAATAAATTTGTCTTTACTTTAATAAAATAGGTTTAAAATAAGTGTATTTCAGTGAAAACGTGGTGTTATGTGATTACTTGATTGTTTGTCCACTGCAACTGTAAAGTTTTGTCCCAGTATAAAAGTGAAAATGACACCCCGAAAAAAGGTAAACAATTTGCGATATCCACACTAAACAATAATATAGAAATAAGTTTTATAATGTTTTTGCAGTCAACAAGTTCAACTGACTCCAGTTCAGCATCTAGTTCTGATTCATCAACGTCCAGTGGAAGCTCTAGTGGGTCTGACTCTAATTCATCGAGTTCCGATTCCGATTCGTCAAGTTCTCAAGATGTGTCACAACAACAGCCAGCTCCACCAGTACCGACTACCACCGCTGCTACAACAGCTACTGCACTAGCCCCAGTGCAGAACGACACCTTAAATTCGAATAGCAAAAAAATCCCGCCATCATCAGGTTCAACTAAGCGAAATAATGACACATCAAAAGCAACAAATGCGACAGTGATTAAACCACCCGAAGACATTCCAAAGCCCACTCCAGCCATATCAGCTAGCACAAAGCCAAAAGCTGCCCAACCTAAAATAGCACGTCCAAGTGTCAGTGTGTACTCCAGCGAGGAAGAAGCTCGCACAAAACCAACAAATCCTCAACCACCTGCTCAATCTAATAAGAAAAATAATGAAGCGCCGAAAAAGAAGACTACATCCAACGCTTCAATCACAGGAAATCTATCATCAATTGCCAACGTTGGAAAGAAGTCGAATGCCAATACCGGTGGTGGCAAAGCACCTCCATCAATAGTCAAACAGCAGCAGCAACAAAATCAAAATAATGCGCAATCTGTAAAAGATGGGAATAAAAATTCGGGTCCGACAAAAGCTAAAACATCGGCGATAAGTTCGGCGGCAGCAGCTAAAGCGAAAGCATCCAAAAAGAAAAGTATATTTTCACCCGACAATTCATCCGAATCTGACACCGATGTAAAGTCTACAAAACCAGCAGTTCCACCGCCACCACCAGCCGTCCAGGCTAAGACTAAGCCAGCACCATCGGCTGTTACGACCACCGCGCCACCATACAAAGGTCGTGGCAGGCCTCCTAACAGACCGAAGCCGGTCGATAAGAAGCGCTCATCTTTATCCTCATCGCCATCATCATCCCCTTCAAGCCCTTCGAGTTCTTCCACAGAATCTGAAACAGAGTCCAGTGCAGACTCGTCACCTCCCTCAAAAAAACAAAGCTCTAAGAGAAGTTCGCAGAAGAGTGGCAAAGATGGATCGGACTCAGACTGCAATATGGGACGTGTGACGCCAAATCCGGTGCGCAAACTAACACGATCAGCAAGTTCACGAAAATCGCGCCACTTAACAGGAAAAGCGTCCGACACCGAGTCCGATGATCGATCACTGTCGAAGAGTCCGGTTAAGAGAGCACCTGGCATTACTAAAGGTAAAGCTAAGAACTCAAAGCAACCAGTCAAACGGAACAGTATAAACCAATGTCCACCGGCTCCGTCTGAACTGATTTGTCCTGTCGTTGGTTGTGATTCAAGTGGGCATTTAGGCGGTCAATTGGAAAAACACTTCACATTGGAAGCGTGTCCTGTGTACCATAACATGTCACTGTCCGAGACTAAGGAAAATGCTGCTAGTCGACGGTCACACGAAGAGGAGCGAAAGCAAGCAATCGCTACGTTCGATCCCAACAAAAAAATGACCCCTGAACAGAGAGCATATCAAATGAAGATGCGAGAGATGCGTACAAAATTTAAGCCAATGACCCCCATCGCACCGCCTGGACAACATGCCACTGCCAACGGGAACGGCAACGCAACTGTGGGCAGTGATGAAAAAGAGCGACAGCCACCATTAAATGGATTCGTGTCTGACTATGATTTGCGATTATTTCACGAGGCTCAGGCCTTGGCCAGTGAACAAATTGAAGCTGAGCTCAAAAATTTACCAGCTGGTAAGGGTACAAAATATATCTCAATGGGAAAGAATTGCATGGAGGTTTGGTATCAATCGCCGTATCCAGATGATGCGGCACGACTGCCCAAGCTGTATTTATGTGAATTTTGTTTGAGATATCAAAAGTCTGAAGTTGGGATGAAACGACATGCAGCAAAATGTGTTTGGAGACATCCTCCTGGTGATGAGGTGCGTATTCTACTTATATCATTTAGTAAAATCACATAATCCTTGTTAAATATTTCAGATTTATCGTAAAGGACGACACAGTGTCTGGCAGGTTGATGGCAAGCGGCATAAACAGTACTGTCAGCATCTCTGTTTGCTGGCCAAATTCTTCCTGGACCATAAAACGCTGTACTACGATGTGGAACCGTTCCTGTTTTACGTTATGACGCATTCAGATTCAGAAGGTTGTCATATGGTTGGATATTTTAGTAAGGTTAGTCCTTTATCAACATTTGAATAAGATTTGAATACTTTTTTTGTTTATATTAACCGTTGTTATTGATTGAGTACATTTAAAAACCACTCGTATTGTGTATTGAGTATTTTTAATTTTTCGAATTTTATCGTTTGGATATATTTGATTATTAATAATTTAATACTTCTTCTTTTTTCAATCCTATAAAGGAAAAGGTATTGATAAACCTTTTATGTTTTTCGTCGACTGAAACTGAAACATTTTGATTATAATACACCAACGGTCTAATCAAATTAGACATTAACAATTATGTTTTAATTATGCGTCAAATTCCGGGAAACACGAAGGCAATTTGGCGATTGTGAGAAAATTTGAATGAGTACGAACATAACAGAATAAACATAAAAGACGTAATTTGTGGAATAAAGCTCCCACACCCATATAAAGAATCAATTTGTATTTCTCTTCCTCTTCGGCTTTCGTTACGAATTACGACGAACAAGCAGGGGTGTAAAAATGTAGACGGCACAACAACAAAAAATGTACCCCCAAAAATGCAAACAAACAAAACAAAAAACCCAACCCTCCGAACAATAGACATGATGGTGTTATTGGTGGCAGATGAAAAATCGTATCGAGTGCGCCAGACACATGAGCAGGTCACTAGGTATGAGTGGAGCTGCGAGTTCCAGCAATTCTATATAATAGAAACCAGAAAAGATATATGTTGCATACGACGACGGCGACGACTCTACGGTCATTGAACTGAATTTTGGTGGGCGCCCGTTCTTAACTGTCTGGTTACTGGCACTGCTGGTGTGTTGTCGGGATGTGACTGGCTGGTTGGCAGGCGGGCGGGCAGGACGTTCGAGAACAAGGACGAAATCGAGACTAGAGTACAGTGGCTGCTGAATGTTAAACTTATGTATAGTCTTGTCTCTCTTTCAGACTCCCCAATTTTATCTCGTTACGCGCACACATACCACCATCGACGTCGAAAGTGTAGACAAAATTTTCGGCACAATATGGGATTGGTGTACATACCCCCCATCGCATCCTTACGATGAACATCTGCGTGTGTGTATGCGACAATTTTGGCAATAAGAAGTTCCACAGCCGCCGGGAACGCAGCACTTTTGATACGAAAAAAAAGTAGGAGACATCGTGGTTTCTGGTGTACGCGACAAAACGCTATGAGCCAAGTGAATGTACCAAACGCAAAAGAAACTTTAAGAGACGTGTTGGGTGGCTGCATCACATCCCCCCGGACAATCCTAATACTATTACGAGCATATGAAACTCCGTAAAAATATCAGAGCACCCAAACGGGAGCCCAAAGAACAAATAAATATGTGTGGCGATAGTGTACGTCTCTTGCATCCCTAGAAACTTTTATATGGATCGACACAGACACAAACTAAGCTCGCCTTCTGCAGATGCAATAGTTATCGGGCTGTGGGGTTAAGGTAGGGAGCCCCGAAAAACGGCACTATGCTGTGTATTTGAAGTGCATGTGTATTCTGTTGAACTATAGTGAACCTTTGGCTGCAATCGGCAGTTTTATATATCAATCGAATGTGTTTCGGGAATGTGAGGTAAGATGCTCACAGCGAGAAATCGGGAAAATAATTTTTGTCGGGGTGAACGTCTTGAGAGATTTTCCGTTGCTTTTGCTTGGTTGCGACGCATCAAGGCGCGGCATGCAGCGGGGCTCGCCATTTTTTGCCTATTCCAACGTTTCAACACATTTGGAATGGGATTTCACTTAAAAACGAGATGCCCTGAAACCAATTTATTTGATTATTTGCCATGGAACTGTATAAGATGTCTGGAATGGAAATGATTAAGAAGCGTTTTGTTGTTAGGTCGTTTTCAATGGATTGAGGTTGTAAACACAAATAAAGTGATGCTAGAAAATTCTAAGATCAATTTTTGTTCACATTTAAATGGTAACATTTTCTGAACTCGATATTTAATTGGACTTTGTAAGGACTTATATAATTATTATTTGTTAATTCTTTGCCTCAAAAATAATTAATTCTTTTTCTTTAATTATTCTTTGGCGTCTTAGTTAAATGAAGGACATCGACAAATAAAGATTACGAAAGCCGTTAATAGAATGAGTGGAACTTATGGAAAGGAAATTAGGTGAATTTCTTGCTCAAAATCTCTACAACGATATAATATAATTGATTTTTTGTCAACTTTCTTAAAAATGTAATAAAAAGAGAAACGACTTTTTTTACAAGGTACGGCAGTCTGCGACTACGTGATTCGTCTTCAACAACAAAAAAACACACAGTTTACTCCTTTCATAAGCCAGCCACCAAAGCTTAACAATACAGTCGATAAGACGCTTTATTCAGTTTCCGTTCCTTTGTGCAAGTCTTAATATTGCATTCTCTGCATCTTAACTGAATTCATATATGTATAACGAGTTTGTATGTATTACCGCCCACCTCTATCCCTGCTCACACCCTCTGGGCTCTGCTGCATCCTTGCCAATGAAATTTATTAAACATACAAAAGGCAAATTGCGAAATGCGAAGGGTGATGGTACTTTGTTCTTTACTAACCCCTACTCCTCATAAGAAAGAAACCCCTCCATCTTACACGCCATTATGGTGCTCTTGTACCGTAAGAAGAAATTTGTTTAAACTATACCATTTACATATGTACTAAGTACTAACTATGTAGAATGCATGAACATTACGACGAAAAGAAACCAGACGATGGCTAGACGTGTGCTGCCTGATGAAGACGACACGAAATTCTGCAGCAACGTCGTTTATATGAAAATACGGTATTCCCTATTTTTTTGTATTTTTTTTTCTCAATATTTCGCAAAAACCCTCGACATTAAACGCGTATATTTTCACCCTAAAATAAGCCCTAACTCCACCATCAGACGTATTTATATGCAAAACGCGAATGCGATCGCATTATCGGGCACAACGACACATAGCCGCGCCGAGAAAATGGGCGCAATTTATCAGATGGTGGGTTTTGACTGGGTTTCTTTACACATTACAGGTCGCTCAATTGTACCACGTACAGGGGTTCCCAAGTAAACCATTTTAAGCGAGCTTTTGATATAAATCTTAAGTGGAAAATCCCAAGACAAGGCAACTGTATTTTACAATAATGTAATTCTGCCATGAATCAAATTTTAAAAAATTGGCCAGTTGTTTTTAAGGGTATCTACAAATTTTGAAAATCAGACTGCCCGATTCCACAATAACATCCAAATGATGGGATAGGAACCGTAATTCGGATAGCATCCTACTGGTATGGATGCGTTGTTTTCATGTTCTCGGTTCCCTTTGTTGTGTTATATTGTTGTTGTTACTGCTGCAAAGTGATGGTGAGTTTTGTTTGGTTTGCCTAGCTGTAGCTGGTAACCCCAAGCGCAAGTTCAATGACCGTTGCACCAGCAGCAGCAGCAGACATCAACATCCCCCATCATCCTCACGAGTCGTTTATATATTGGCAAAATGAACGCGAAATTCAAACATTGAGTCTGGAAAATGTTCATCCACACACAGTTGTCGTCTGCCACTGCCCTCCCTGCGTTTGTTGTCGGCCACTGACGCACACATTCGCAGACACAAGGTGCGGGGGCTAGTCCCCCCCTTTCCCTCCCCAAATACCATCTATGTAGTACTTTTCGCATATATGCAGACGTACAGTGAACGAGAGTGTACTTCTACTTGCTAAGCGATATATTGCCGGCAAAGAACCAGCCATAAGCAAAACGCCAATATATAGTAGCTGGCAGTATCATAGATAGGTGGAATGTGCGAGGTGATAACAGTAACACGACGACGATGCCGACGACTGCGACTACTTCCACCAGCAACGGCAGCAGCATCCAGACCACTTTTTCACACACACACACACCCCCCACCTTCTCAGTGGTATTCCCGATTTTCCGCATTTTGATCTCCCGAATATCCCTGTGCACGCTCCCTTATTTCGCCAGTTTGCCAGAGCGCGACTGCTGTTGTCGCTATGGTGAGATGCTTCCAGTGCAATGCAGAAATTTCTGCGTTTGCGTTTTCATGGTCTCCCGTTTTGTTTGTTTTGCTTGATATAAATGGAAATGTGTTCGGCTTTAGAAGTAAAAGTCCTCTAGTATTTCCTCACCCCCCCCCCCTTTTTTTCACTTGTCTATACTATATCCTCATCTCTGTTTCTTGTGTGTCGCTTCCATTCATATGTTTCTCTTCCTGTTTTCGAATCCCATTCTACACTCCAAAACAAAAAACATCCTTCTCAAATACACTTATTTTATTACGTTATGTCTGGATTTTCTTAAGATGTCTTTTGTAACTGCTGTAATTCGAGTAAATAGTAAAAGCGCTGCGATGCGCAAGCTTCACAGTATCCAGAATTTGAGAAAACCCAAAATTCAATCATTCCAGACGTCTTTACTCTTAATGGCCGCGAGTATACGGGAAAAGTTACGTTTTCCACACATGTGCACAAGAAAAACTACGAGCATATACGCTTGATGTTGCTGCTGCAGTTGTACGAGCGTCACCCACCCACACCCGTCGCACTCGACCATCATCGTTGTATTTAAATTAAAAATTTGATTAAGAAACAGACAAATGCAGACATTAAGGGGTTGGGGGCGACGGGAAGGTTGCCAACGGATGTGGGGGGACTTTGCATATAAATGCACACAGTCGACTGAACAAGGGGTAGCCGCAAATACATGCACGCCAACCACATAGCCGCACAGTGTGCAGACATGCAAGTTTACGGCGGATGTTGTTGAGGGTGGTATGCTGCCTGGCGGTGCGCATGTCGCGCTGTACATAACGCGCGTTTAATGAAAGCTCACATCCCGCTATGGTGAGCCAGCCAGGATGTGTTCTGGTGTGCGTGCCTACAACTGATATAACAATAGAAAGTGGTAGTAGGTGAAGATTTTCAATAAAAACGAGAGGCGCACCACGCGCCGACGTCGCTCCGTCGAATGGGAAAATCTGTCTCATGTTGAGGTAGCTCAGGGTGTATACACGAGTTTCCGTTTGCCGCGTCTCGGCCCGCTTTTCCTCGCCGTTTTCTCCTGTCCGTCCGCTATGTAGCGCTGGTACATAGTAAAAAGTGTATTGAACTTTGCGCGTCGTACTGTGGTTGTTCGTGTCTTTTAGGGCAGACACAGACGATCCTTGTAGCGCCTTTCTTAGTGTGGTAATGCGCTCTGTTGTTGTCTGCTGGATATGGTGTCTGGGCGAAGGCAGCAAAATTGAGCAATTTGATTTTATGTGTTTGCAGAATGTTTTTGTTGTTGTTGTTTTTGTTGTTGTTGTTGCGTTTTGTTTTACTCGCGCTATTGTGTATCAACTTATGGATTGGCTTGTTATTAGGGAACGTCGCGTCTTTGTGTATCGGACATTAGAAATCTGCACGGACGATTACTGCAGCTTGCAGAGGTGCATTTTGCTAATGTTATGTGTGCGTCCCCCATAAATCTTTGGCGCAGTCTGCACAGAGATCATTGCCCAGGAATGATGATGCAGCAAATATTTCGCATAGTTTTCCTCTGGCGCATTTCTATCTTCTTGTTGTTCTTTCATCGGAATTCGTACATATTCCTTATGTATTAATATGCATGTGTTTCGTGGAAGCTTTGAGATGGCTTGGTTAGATAAAGTTTTCTCAAATGTTCTCGCAGCTCTTTTACTCTCCATCACTCTCGAATTCCTGCCTATTTTTGTGCTGGAATACAAATTTTAATGATTCAAAGTTAGTCATAAATGTTTTGTATCCAATATTTAGGTGGAGATTAACAGATTACTTTCATCACAAATTGAACACTGTAAGACATAATTGCGGCTTGACAGAAGTTTGTTCACATTTGGAAATAAGGAGCTGGTTCGTAAAGAAAAGAAAACTAACGAACGTTCCTTTCAGTAATTTTGAGCTAATTAGCTTTGCCGGTTTTTATTGCTTCTGAGATGCGGCAAATGAAAGCTGGTGCAGCGATTCAATTCCGAGTAAATCCGTTTAGTTTTTATTACAATATTTTGCCAGGGGCCATCCTTTTCTCTGGCTGCATTATATCTTTAATATTTATATGTTCTTAAAGAATGCAGGGCGTCAATATTTTTTTGCTTTCTTAAATACATGTATTGAGATAAATGGTTTATGAGTTTATAGGTTTTTTGGGTGCCTTAACAATTAATACTTTTCGTTTGCAGTGGATTTTTTAACGGACACTTCGGTCGTAAAAGTGTGATACCCTTGTCAATCAACTGCAATAATTTATTGAAAGCATCAAACCATAAACCGAAATAACAAATGCGATCTTTCGCACCATGTTCAAAGCCTTTTTCTGTAGACCCTTAACACGATTTTGCATAAGTGCTAGACATTTTTATTTCCGTTAATAATATACAATTAATGCCTGGATATTTAAGCGGATGTAACCCATGATGGGATTCACTTAAATCAACATCAGTTTAAAACAAGCCTCTTTGAAATTACCTTTTCAAGTTTTTAATTATATTTCTATTTGTTTCAGGAAAAAAACTCATTCCTCAACTATAATGTTTCATGCATTTTGACGCTGCCGCCATACCAACGAAAAGGATTTGGCCGGCTCTTAATCGATTTTAGTGAGTATATATGTTGTCTTACATTTTAAGAGGCAGAGCATTGAACTTGCCTTGCTCTTTTGCACAAAAATCTATCTTTTTCGGTAGGAAATATTTATTAATTTTTTAAAAACCTTACGTTGATAAGTCGAATTCTGAATTCAATTTCTTGCTTTTTTTTAACGATTTTTTTTCTTTCTCAAATTTATTTCTAATAATTGACAGAGTTTCTCAATGTTCGTAAAGCGATTGTTGTAAAATTTCAATAAAAATGTTTTACCTTGCAAAATTCGCGGACCATCAACCGCGAAAAATACCTACCAGTCGCTGATGAATTGGTCACCACTGGGCACTGGCTGTACGCGAAAAAACGAGCAGCATATATACACATAATGATTTTTTTTCGCAAACTTGCTTTTGGTATACCGTTTTTTCTTTTCAATTCTCGCAATTTTTCATGTCTTCTTTCTTTTTTGTAAGTTGATTGTCGTTTCTTACCCCGCTAAACAGTTTTTTTTTTTCACTTCATGATGGCTTTTCGTTTTCGTAATTTTTAGCGATTTTATCTAAATAGACCTTGAGAAATCTCTCATTTTATTGCGAATTTCATGACGGCTAAAGCATATTGAAGTTCGGTGGTGTGTGCAAAATTTTCGCCCGTATCGTTGAAGCTTTTTTCCTGTTTTCATTTCTTATTTTCTGTCTGTTTATATATGTTTTATTTGCGTTTTGTGTGGCATCAGTGCCGCATCACATGCACGCGTGTTACCATTAAATCCACATTCGTTTCTTTTTTCCGTTGTTTTTTTAATCTGAGTGTTTAGTGGTTAGAATGTTTGAAATAAAAAAATCTAGCATATTAGTCGATTTGATGAATTTAGGACATGCTTGAAGAAAATATAAAAGTCAAGCATGTTCTAAGAGCTTGCCAAAGTCGCGAATTATGAGGATGCAACAAATATTGATGAAAAATCATAAATATAATTGAACCGCTACTACCGCATAAATCATGATCATAATTCTTACTGAAAAGTCGAAAAATTTCATTGATGCGGGGACTACATGTCATAAAAAATATTCACATTTTCATATAAGATGTATTGGTTAATCTTAATGTCATAACGTTAATCAAGAAGCTTAACCTAAATAGTAAAAGCTATTCTCATTTAATTTAAAATAATATAATGAACTATAAAATACATGAATGGCTGGTCAACTAAACGATCTAGCTTCATCTAGACTATTCCAATTTTGGTATTAAGCCAATGGAAATTAAGCGCACATACTCACTCATATTGTGGGTAGTGGGGATTATATTCCTTTTCTATTTTGCTTTTTGGTTTTAAGATTTGTTGAATATAGTATACATATGTGAGAATCTTTGGCAGTTATTGCATGCATCATCATAAGGTCATTCGCAATCACTCGCGTGTAGCCAAGTTCCCACCTAAAAAGCTCTGTGAAACTTCCAGACAATATTCACTACCTTGCTTTTTATGGTGAATGTATGTATTTTGAAAATGTTTTCAAAATGCGCGTGTGGCGATGACGACTGAGCTGATCGAAACTCTGTATGGAAGATACATGCACCCGGCTGGTTCATATTAGATTTCCTAATTTGGCACACAAGTTCCGTCTGTAGGAAACCATAAAATGATCACGACAATGACGTAAGCGAAACTGTTCAGTGACTCAATGCAGAAATATGTTTCTTTAATTGACGTCTTTTGTTTATGCCTCGCGTTTTTGTGTCTTTCCTTAATTATGTATTGAAATTGAATATTGCGAATAAATTTTTATTTAAAAATCTACTGCAATTTAAAACATTTGTACAAGCCAATGAACTTGAAAACCAATTATTGCCATAAAATGTTAATGACTAAATTAGGAGAATGAGTTTCAAAGTTCGAAATGCTAAAGGTGAAAAAATCAGAAAAATGTTTTACATAAAAAAATAGATTTATTCTTCAACAATCACGTTTTAAATGAAAAACCAAATCGAAGTGAAACTCAAACCAAAGTTCCATTGCAAATATAATAATCACAATTTGGCATAAAAACATCACTAACGATCTGGAACGTTAAAAGTTATTATTATCGCTACAAGTTTGGTTTGGGTAGAGGGCACATTCGAAGGCATTCCGGAGACATTCATTGACCTTGATTTAGTACACATAAATAGTTGAGGAACAATGCAATCGCTTGGATAAGTGAAGCCGTCAGAACAAAAACGCATAAAACTCAAACCAATCACTTGCATTTAATGAGTTTTATGCAAAAACATTATTTAAATCCACATAATTAAATTATCTACAAATTTAAAAAAAAATTGGAAAAGCTTTCAGTTTAATTCAGTGGCAACATTTTTATTTGATTAATATTTACTCATAGTGACATGTCTGCTTGCATAAAGTCACGATAAACATTTATTTGCATTCAATTTTGTTAATGTTATCATTGGAATTAGTAAATACTTGGTAATGAGTTGTTTTCAAAATGATTAATTCTAAGAAGCAACAAGTAATTGAGTAAGTGATGAGATAGACAAATTCATATTGCATTGATATCATTACATTTAAAAGCAAAACGACATAATTTTTATGGCAAATCGGTGCAACAGCACAAATGCAATAAGCAAGGCCGCTTATGACTGCATAATTGCCATCGCCAATAAAATAAATGAATTATTTGTTGTCGAGAAATCCTTTAAAATGTTGAATGCGCGCATAAATGCACAAACTGGCAATAAATGGAAAAAGCGCACTCGCCCGCGAAAATAAATAAACTTGAGTCGCATATTGTGCCATCGAAGGCTGTCTGAGAATTTCGCGATTTATTATTGAATCTCATTTTCAATGGAATTAGGTGACGGCAGCGGCGGGTGCGTGTATAAGGGGATGTCGCGAGTCGACGGGACTTTACATACGCCGTGCGACTGTGATGACGTCTTGGCGGTTCCATATTAATTTTGATGCAAATGCACTGGTATGGTCGGCCGCTAGCATGTGTGGATACATAACTGAAGCAATGCACTTTTTATGAGTTTTGGCTCGACAGTACAGTCACTCACACTCGAAATACGCGGCATTTTTAAATGTAAACTGTTTGTCGTTTTTTTTTGTTTTTTTTAGTCAGTCAGCAACTTGCGCTCTGTTGATTTTTCCCAGTGTTTGCATTTATAGAAATATTTGTATACACATGTTGGACGACTTCTCACATGTGAATCGCTCTTTTTCTGGAAATAAAATGAATGCTTGCCAAAATGAGCGAGTCGCAATTTTTTTTTTTGTCGACCAAAATGGATGACGTGTGCGAGAAATCCTAGCTATTTCGCGAAATTAGCTGCGTGGGCAGAGTTTTTGGGGGCGGTCGTATTTACCAGCAATCCCGCATCAGCTGGGCCCCACTCTTCTTCACTGGTTTCATAAAATAAATATTCTGGAATCGTGACGGCCAAGCGCGCGCCAGTGAGAAGGTTGTTTCAGTTTTTTTCGAGTTCATTCCATTGTTTCTCAATTAGTTGTATGTAACCATTAATGGTGTCTGCGCTAAGGTGACGTCATCTGGCTTAACTTGTGGGCATCGTCACTTGATGACTTTTTCACATTTTATGAATGAAAGCCTTCACCCACTTTGATTTAGACTTTGTATCGTTGTTTGTACGTTATTTTCGAATCGGTGACGAACTTAATGGGTTGATAGGAAAAATATGATTACTCGAGCTTTATCATCTAATAATCTACACGGAGTACAAATACCGCATAGAAATAAATCTTATGTCAAACATAACGGCCGGAAATAGCCTGCATTTTTTGCGTGACTCACAGTCAAATAAATAAATATGAACTCAAGGCGGCAATGCGCTTGCACAACAAACAGAAAGTGTAATTTGAAGCATGTTGGAATTAATAATATCATAAAATGTATAACATATGATTAAAGTGTTGATTTTCATTTTTGTTTGTAAAGTCAACTTTTAATTTGATGTCAAATAAATACCTGAATTGTACGGGCGAAAAAGAAATCATATAAAGAATCGCTTTCGTTTGCGTATCATGCCACAGAAACGATTGGAAATATGTATTCGACTGATTATATGTATTACATATTTAAATCTTATATTTAATATTTCTTTATTTATTTTTTCTTATCAGATGTACGTTACCATCCTGAGAATTCTTAATTTGTTCTTTATAATTTAGCAATCATTAATTATGAATCAATATAATCAGAATTGACTCATCCTAATTAATATAAACAATTTCATATGACAAGCTTGAAGCATATAATTAAAAGTTTTAATCAAACATCGTCGAGTGCATCTAAAAATTTGTACATATATTCATGTTCATGCTGAATATTTGAGAGTGTTATTAGCCTAGGTCATGGAAAAGGTCGATGTTTTCCTTCGCAACACATAGGCCAATGAACACAGACAGCCACATTAAGCCATCACACACCATTTGGGCCCTACATCTGTCCCTATACATACATTTAGCTGGTGTTCTGCGACTTCTCGCTGGCTTCACATATAAATTTAATATACGCGTGTACATGAGCCATTATAGCGCCATAGCTATGTGCAACTTTACACGGGCTACACACAATAAAACCGCCGACCCGCCATATCGCACAGCGCGACTTTCCCAATGCGCATGTGTTTTCACTACATCGCATAATACGTACAATATTGTACAGTTAACAGCAAATTAAATTGGCATTCGGCATAGGAATTATACACATCAACAATATACTGGTTATGTGTAGAACGATCATATTATATGGCTGATCATTATGATCCAACATAAGTTTATTTTTTATGTAGAAGCTTGTAAATTTCATTGTATTCCCACTTAATGGTCTGTTCGCAACTGGGTAGGCCTCGGCGCTCATTCTTCGTGTTGTATCTTTGTTGAAACATATATTTATTGAATTTTTAAAGAAAACTGAAAGCATTTTTTCTTGGTATTTTGTCTGCAGATTAATTGGACATTCTTTAATATATGTAGAAGCCGAAATGCTATAATTTGGGTTCAATAAGAAAATGTATCAATTTTCCTAACTAAAGACACTGGTGGATCTTTTTGGAGTTCATACGGTTTCTGCTTGTTCAATAAGCTCTTCAACAAGCTCCTAAAAGCTTGAAAATATATTCTGTAGAAATATTATTATTTTCGTTATATTAACTAACATTTTCTCTACATTTTTGTAGATCTTAATGAGAGCAACAATTTTAATAACCTGATCAAGGTCAAATATAAATTTCAAGATGAAAATGCATTTTTGAATTATAAGTAAGTGAGTAATGTCTTACGAAATTTTTTCTTTAAACCAACCTTTTTATCCATCTCTTCTTGGTTATAGACGCAACTATTATCTTTTATACGTGCTTTTATGTTGAAGATTATTTCATATCCTTATTTGACCTTGATCAGTTACAGACGGCTGCAATATATGTGAAGAATAACATTTTATTGTTATATTTTTGGCCATTATAATAAATTAATGTTTTTAGCTTCCAAGCTTAAATCGATTCGACCGAAATATATTAAATTTTCAAGGCTAATATTGCACCCTTTAAAATTGCATCTAATTATAAAATTAGGTGAATGAATTTCCTCCTATTTATCAGCATACTTAAAAAATCCCAAGTGCAAAATAAAAAAAATAAAAAAGGTACAAACACAAAAAAAAAGCCGTCAATTAATGCAACGCAAAAGTGTCAGCAGCCATCCCCCAACCCTCGAACCGATTCCCGGCCGTATAGCAGCGAATTGGGACGGGGTTATCTGGCGAATATGTAAGGCCGTCGCATATTAAGGTGAAAATTGACATTGTGGCTTTTGAACTTTCAGTATATTGTCTCCTCTCACACCACAAAATCACAAAATCACGCGCCACTGACTATTTTCGCCTGTATGCTCACACACTCAACACCCACCCTGTCAACTGCGGATTCTTTGGATGTTGAGTAACGTGTGCCTGTGTACCTTCGAAGTTGCAGCAAGTCGACGTTTTCGGCGAAACGAGCTTCGGTGCTTTGTAAAAACACTTTTTTATCTCCCCATTTTTTAACGGTTGGGGGTTGTACAGATACGTAGGATGTTTGTTCGTGCTATGTATTTAAATCTATGTATGTACATCGCAGTCTCATACATACAGATTTAACTAGATATAAATTTGAAAATGCATGCACGTATTGGTTGGAAGTTGGAAGCGTGTAGGGCATGCTGCGTCGCGTCGAGACGGTTTTATCGATCGAGGCAGAATTTACGCTCCTCCACACCATCACTGAAAATTCCCCATACACCGATATAATATGACGTCGACGTCGTCGTCGTTGTCGGATTATCGTCGCGCGTCGCGCATTTTCCTCCCGCCTTTACAATGCCGGTTGGAACAGCCGTCGCGCCTCTGCGCGCCTCGCCAACGTCTGCACACGCTGCGACTGCTCCTATTTCGCCCCCGGCTTTCAATTCCATCCAACTGCATATTATATTATAGCGCAGTTTCTATAGTCTCGCACAAATATAATATAAATTGTATTATGTGTGTTCATATACTTGTATAGCATAGATAGATTCCTTTCATCCCTCCCCCCCTCTGCCCGCCCACCTCCCTTGCTGGGTCGTCTCCCGGCCGCCACGAAAATGTGGTGTATGGAGCTGTTAGTTTTTCATCTCTATACCGAACGGCAACAACAAACGCTGCCGACGTGCACGAAAACTGTGATGAGTGCAGAGTTTGTAGCCTCATACGGATTTTGTGTAGCGACCCTGAGGGCGACGCCCTGACTGTGACCTCTCTTGACCTTTGCTTTACGTTGTGGGATACATATGGATTCGCATTTAAAACGCCACAATAACATACAGAAATTTTTGTTAGCCACTTTTTTAGTAAGTACGAAACGTGTGCGTGTAAATAATTTCTTCTGTCTATGAGCTCCTTTCTTTGCCACCGTTTATCTTTATCAAATGTCCTTAATTTTCACGTCTCTTGCGCCCACAATTTTTTTGCAGTTGTTGTCGCTGTTGTGTGTAACAACCCTTAAACATGGGCCGCATAATATAAACACATGAAAGAAGAAATGCCGTGCAGTCTGTGAGTGGGAAACGCGTCTGAATGCTTGGCTGATGCGGCCGCTGGCGAAGTGTGGGGGGATGACTTTGAATCAGACGAGCGCGTTTGGGGATGAAACGGTGTTGGCTTTTCTCTGTCCTGCTCCTTATATGCTATATGTATATGAAACATGCTAGCAGCATTTTGTCGTTCGGGGGATGCTTTTGTAAGCGACCGACGTTATCGTTATTGTCGGTTATGATTGCGGAACAATACGAGTTATTGGTAGAAATAATTTAATTTAGAACGAAGGTGAGCTTTGCTTTTTGCAATTCTTAATTTTAAAACTAAATCAATATTTATTCTCCCCTGCCACTTGTCGTGGCTCGTTTTATTTGTTTGTTTAGGGGTCGGGATTAGAGATTTCTGCAGCATTGACTGACGTCTTTTTGGATCATGAAAGATGTGGGTGCACCAGCATTGCAAGGGAATGTTTTGTGTGTATACCGAAGACTTATTGTTTGTAATTAAAATGTCAGGGTCGTGGCTATGAAATGATCCCCTCGCGGAGCCCCCCCTCCCCCCAAACGGTTAATGCATTTATACATGTAGTCAAGTGTGTATGGGGGATTCAATTCAAGGGTATTCAGTCGCATATTACAAGTATTTCAGTCTTTGTTCTTTGTTTCCAGTTTTCGACCAGACGTGCAATATGTTCTCTTTATACTGGGAATAATATATACATGTGAAGACGAGATCTTAACGTTAACTGTCTAGACGAGTCGCAGTCTACCCACGCAATTTGTGTATTTTCATTTATGTGATTGTGTGTTGATTTAATGCAATTATGCAGGTTTCAAACTCTTGTTCTCATTTCTTTCACCTTCACGCAATACTTTTATTAACTAATTTAACCTTTTTTTTATGACATTTTTATTCAAATTAACTTTATTTTTAACTGCTAACGACTGGTCATCTTGCAGACCCCGTCCCCATAAGCAAAAGTCACGCCAGGGAGAACGATTTTGTGCTGCGCCTCTTTTACCAGCAGTTTTGTGGTTTCCTGTCTTTGACGCATCATAACTTAACATATAACATGTTCTCGAATATATTGTAAAGGATTAATTAAACCGACAAGCTGTTAAATATTTAATTCATATGAAATTCGCATGGTTATTTTATGCTGTTCGTATACGTATGTGAACGATAAGCTTTTTCTATGAGGCGCACAGCTTTTGTGAAAGTCCGTAATCGCATGCATCAAAGACTATTCAGAAAATCATGGAAAACCGCAAAATATTTCATGTGCCGACACAATGAAGCGTTTCATTCAGCGAAGCCAAATGAATGACATAGTTTAATTTTTCACCACGTATGTGTGTCTGTTCGAGAATTGCAAACTGCCATAGATGAACCTGTTTCTTGTGGCCTGGCACGGGATCTTTGTGCGGAAATACCAATGCAGATTTGCCGCACAAAGGCCATTCTATAGAATTCCCATTTTGTTTCATCGGTGTCTCCCTTTATACGGGCGGCAATTTTGGCATTTCCTGTATTAATTTTGTTGCCAGGTTTTGTTTTTTTGATGGCAACATATTTTGTTTCGTAAAGAAAAAGAAGAACCGGGAATTCTGTATAAATTTAGCTGATGGAATGTCGGCTTAATTGACTTTATTCAATTTTCCAGTGTTAATTTTTCGTTTTTATGTTTTTTTTTGCAGGCTATTTGCTGACAAGGGTTGAAGGCAAAATTGGATCTCCCGAAAAGCCTCTATCCGATCTTGGACTGATATCGTACCGTTCGTATTGGAAAGATGTGTTACTAAATTATTTATGCTCACGCACCGGAACGACACTCAGCATAAAGGATGTATCTCAGGTAAGACCTTAATATTGCATTATATGCAAAAAAAAAGTTCTTGTAGATAAACCAAATAAATGAGCTTTTAAATTAAACTCACACATTAACGTTATAATCATGATGTTCACAGAGAGAGTTAATAAATTTGTAAGTGATATTTATTGCAGACATTCAACTTACCACAAATTATGGTATATCTCATGTGCAATTTAAAACAATTATTTTCTTATTCGTGTTTGTGTGTATACGGTTGGCAACCTCCAGTGCGACCCACAGCTTGTAAGTTATAAATCAGCAGTCAAAATTCTTGGAAGTCACTAACTAACGAATTGTAATTGCATATGTACGACTGTACGGGTATATAGGAAAATTATACTCCATTTTATATGGCAGCGCCATTAAATTCGCATTTAAGCGTAAATGTCCTGCGCAGTTCAGACTTCGTTTTCCCTGAGGGGTTGACTTATCCGATACGCGTGCGCTCGCGATCTTGTAATTTCAATGTTTGGTTGGCTCCACCCCCTCTGATGGTAGCTCATCAAAATGAACACTTTTTTACATTAAACTGCCGGCATAATTTATTCATCCATCATTGTATGCTAAAAGTACATACTTTTATGGGAGGTGTGTACGGTAGTCCGTTTATTTAATGATTTTTGTTCGTTTAATGTAATTAAATTTGTTTTATGAATTCGGTGTTTTTTTAATAGCTTATTTAACGACTTCTCAATTTCTGTTTGACATAAATTTTTAATATTTCTGTAATTTTAGGTCTAAACATTTATAGTGTCTTGCATAATTAAAATTATTTTATTGGAGTTTTTTAGTTTGAGTTTCACATTAAAAGCCATTAAAAGTCTAAGGTGAAGGATCACATTAAATTTCTTTCTATTGAGTTTTCTACTATTTACTATTATTATAGAACATGTATTGACCACCAAATGTGCTGTTTTATGTTTTATAATTGTTGTCCACAGTAGAAATTACTATTTCAATAATAATATAGTCCTTGAGATGCAAGATAGGTGTATCTAATCGGGACAAGGACATGCCAAGGAATTAATGAAATACATCCTCGTATCTAAGCTATAAGCATAATATTTTATAAACGAATGTGGGATGGAAGAAAGCATAAGAGCATCCTTGCTGAATGACCTTAAGTTGTAAAATTGTATGTACAAACTAAGCGCCCAACCTTGTGCTTAACAATCTAAGGATTATGGCGAATACATTCTCGTACATTGTAGCTAAACTTTTGCATCCATATAATTCGGTGCAAGAAAGTTGAAGCGCGCACCAATCAACAATGGTTACTAACTGAAAATGCAATTTATTTCTAAACTTAAATTTAATACGTCTTGTAAGTAAGTTCCAAGAAATAGATTGCATGAAATGAATGGAAACGGTTTTGTATTAATTTTGCCTCAATTATATGCGCACTTCTGTAATACCATGCGGTTATGTCGTGCTTATAATACAATAGAAAAAAAAGCATATAGTTTGGGTAAATTTCGTCAGTTAAGTGCTCTTAATGCAGCTATAAAATGCGTCGAAGTAAATTTCTCGAAATCAACATCATCTTGCATTGTAACCGACATGCACATTGCACGACGTGCATGTCTTCGCCACCCACCGTCCAAATCATTGCTTTACAGTGGGTGGAATGCATGCTCGCACGTTTTCCACCATAGGAGTGCTATTCCTTGAGCTTTATGTATGCTCATTTCATATCTAACAACATATTAAAGTACAAGTAAAGAAGCAGAGCTGTGGCTGAAGGACACCAGTACAACTTTATTGCTCTCTGCTGTTCAGAATTTCACCTTGTGCCACATTTGACAACATTATGTTCCGGTTAATGCTGAGCTCGTGCACATATTAACGTTGCAACTTTACTACAAACTGTATAAATTCAAGACGGACACATAAACAACATGATTAATAAGGATGGATCTTCGTTATTGGTTTATTCTGAATCTTCACACGATTTAATCTGTCGTGCTCCAATTGCTGGATAAAAAAACTTTGTTTCAAATTGCAATGAAAAGCTTGTTCGGGGGTGCAATTAATAAGTGAATAAAGTTTCTAAAAAGCTGCAAAGCATTTTTAACTCGCACAAATTGTTGCTAAAATAGTTTAAACGCTTTTTGTATTTCTTTCAAGATTGTAATCATAGTAGAACATAATTTTTCAGAAAACACATAAATTTTAATGAATACCCTCGTACAACCTTGTTACGTCGTACAACACATTTTCTAATTGCATCTACTACACATGTTCGTATTGCATTTAACTTGCTGTCGAACAAGCATTTGAGTGACTTAAGGCGAATTTGTAGCCTGTCAATGAAACATAAAATTTCATACCTGCTAAATTACTGCACATTACAATTGATTTTAGCATGCTGCAGGAAAATCATTTTAGTGAGTTGCCTTTAATTGTATGTATATGAGTTGTTTCCTTGTGGCTTATACATCGGTCTATTGAACTCAATTCCTATTTATGTCCGAATAACTTTTAAACGTCATATTTTGGATACTTTAAACATCTTTTAGTACAGGATGCAACGGTCTCGACTGCAGTTTTAATGAGATGGTTCCGTATTTGGATGAAATTATATCACATTTGCACGCAAAAGTCAAAAAAGCAACACATCAAGTTCGTCTCCTTACCTGCCACAGCTCGAAACAACACTCATTTTCTTCGTTTTTAATTCATTTTGTATATTCTTTTGCAGCATTTCGCATTGTTTATCTGGCTAATGGATTTAATTTTGTTGCCTTTTTATTTTTCGGTTGCAGGAAATGGCGATCAACTCATACGATATCGTGAGCACATTGCAAGCGCTCGGCATGATGAAATACTGGAAAGGCAAACACATCATTCTGAAGAAGCAGGTGCGTTATATTTTCACCTATTAATTGTAAGCGCTGGTTGGCTTTGATGCGGCGGCTCAATGGTTCTTTTCATTACATTTTGTTTTTATTGAAAGTATCCATAATTTTTAATGTATGATTAAAATGAAAAGTAAATCAACCACGCCAATATCGAACAGCAACGGAAAATTGTTTATCCTTAACCCGATCTGGTAATGTCGAAGCATGTTCAACGCTGCAATCGCTCTGATATTAACACTTAAATGCAATTGGTTGTTTAATGGAACATGTGGAGAAATAAAGTGTACACGTGTACACGTGTAACTCGAAAAGATTATCCATTGAATCTGCGAGTCATTTAAAGTACCTTTGCCACGTGTTGCATGTGCAAAAACAGTGCAATGCCAATGTGCACTGCCACTATTGATGAGTTGGATGCATTTGTCAGTTGGTCGGTCAATGTCACACGTGCTGCTGTTTTTGTACTTGATATTCTGCCACTTGTATCAACAAAAACTAAGCCGCGTACGATTCTTCATGATCCTCGTCGGATTTTATGCAAATTATTTATTTCTCAATAATAAATTGAACAATTCCTTTTACATGCTGTTAAGTTGATTAATCGAAAATAAGTAGCAGCTAATGAATCTTTAAACGTTGGTCAGGCCCGCTACTTTTAACGATATTCATGGCAAATTACTGAATCCTTAATATGGCTTTTGCACGTGTGAAATACAATTGCCGATAAAAGCTACTGACATGCGGTAATTTGTCCTTTTATGATGTGGCAAACCTGTTAAATGATTGGTTCTGTCTTCAGTGAGCCCAATTTACAGTGAGAATTCCCATTATGTTGACACACCAATTTGATGGACATAATAACACGTCGACGACGGACGTGTGGCCATTGTTGCAACACAATTAACCGCCTTTTCAGGTGATTAAATTTCACGGAAAATACGCTGGCTTGTTTGTACATATAATTTTATTCGTAAGCTAACTTATTGGCCAGAGGTTATTTGTAATTCAAGTTCTGTAAAAATTTTTTCATCCTGCAAAATGAATTAATGAATCGTTATAAAATAGGACGTCCTTGAGGAATACGCTGAGCGCGTTAAGAGACGGAGTAATACGCTGAAAATTGATCCAGACTGCTTGCGCTGGACGCCATTTGTACCGCCATCATCACAGTCTGGACCATCCTAGCGCCCACAGAATTACGCTGCCTATTCGGCGGCGCCCAGCACTTCAACAGGTACCACCTTAGCCGGTTTGGCGGTTAGTGGGAAAGGATCGCTGCTTTACTACTCAACACTGTCGTCACTGGTATCGTCGTTAAATGAGAGTCTCAATGCACTGCCCAGGCCTCCGCCATCTCCAAATATCACAATCATTGAAAATCTAACGAAAAATTAAGATTAATGTTCTTTGTAAGTCTTCTGTTGTACTCGTACAATCAATTGTTTAGTTGTAAGTGATACTTGTTGTGTCGTTTTAATTTATTGAATGTTGATAAGTTTTAAATTTAGGGACACGTTGACGGACTCAACTGTTTTATCAATGTTATTATTTGTGACAGCACTTTTTTAATAAGCAGCAAACCAACGTCTTGTGTAAAAAAACAAATCAAGACATGTATTTATGTATCATCAATTTTAATTTTCATTGTAAGAAAACACATTTTATTTTATTTTATATTTAACTAAAAACATTTTATATCAAATTTCAACGATGAATAAGCGTTGTAAAAGTGTATCTCAAATTTTGTCCAGGGTTTATGTTACACATCAAAAGACTGTAACATTTTACAACACTTAGGGCCATTTTATTCACTTCGGGCTAAATTCTATCCGCGTGTCAAACTCTGTTTTTCCAGAAATTTAACACTTTTTGATTTGTTCACTTCGAGTCAACAAAATTTTA
>JANSTS010002844.1:6201-17217 GCA_026546915.1 Sylvicola fuscatus
AATACATGAAATTTGCATAATGTTTTTCGATTAAATTTCATTAAAATTGCACGACTTCTGTTCCTGCATCGTCAGCAAGTCGTCTTGTGTGAACATCTTAATCGAATAAAGATATATGAAAAATGTGCTCATGTAAGATTGCTGTTGTGCGTCTTGTGCATTCCTTAGATGCGTAGACGAGCAAATGTTTGAGCTGGCGCTTAAACCAGAAGTGAGTCTTTAACATTGAATTATAATGAAAGGAAAACGGCGAAAAACGAGGCGCATAAATGTAATTAATATAAGTGATTTATCTTAGTCTACAAGTTGCTGTGCGCGGCGCATGCGCCACTCGATTCTATGAAGATGAGTGTGTACTTGATCGCAGCACGCGACTCAAGTAATTGTGGTGGCTGCACTGCGGTGCAGTTGTGTGCACGCCTTTCAGCGCGCGAGATGCAGTGACAGGCGCAGGCCTGATTGTGGGGCGTTTGGCGCCAGGCGCTTACGCGTTTTTCTTTCGCCGCACTATATCAGTTTGCTATGTGACTTTTGGTCGTTACTTTTAATTATGTTTGTACATGAAAGTATTTTAATTAAAGCCAATTGCCATACACTGTAAGTTGTATATTTGAGTGGCCCAGTTTGCACCTCCTTAAAGATCAAGACAAGCGGAGGCGTGCGTTTGCATTGACTTGTGAGCGTTTGAACACCTCAGTTGGCATTCGATTCCTGATCGATGGAATATGTAAATTTGTGCGTCAGCAGAAAGAAACAAATTCTAGGAAATCATGTGCACTCATCTTTCTTTCAATTGATCATCAATTAGATACAATTAAACGACATCTGCGCACAATTTGTCCAATAACTGCCAATGACATTGGAAATTAACCTATACGTGGAAAGTTGGTACTTAAATGTCGACGGAGTTTCCATTGTTAACGTGAAAACGGCGCGATTTTCAGCAAGGATCGCTCACCGTCTCTCAAGCCAAAATCAGTTATCGAAATAAATGTTCAATTTCCATCTGCAAGGCTTCGTTAACGACGAGATTCCGTAAAGATTAATAGAAACCACTTAGCGCTAAGATTGCCTGACAAGATTCAACACGTTTTATTTATTCACATCAAATATTGTCGACGAGAAACTGTGCGTCTTAAGGACATTCATTATCAGCATGGATTGTCTTAAAAGGCAATCGATAAGACGACATTCTTCTAAATATTCCTCTTAAAGATTCTGCTGCTGCAAATATTTCAGTGTTTGTTTTTTTTTTTGCATAAAATTGTTGTAATTAAAAATGTTCACTCACTTTAGATTATCGAAATTAAGCCTCAAATGTTTCAGCATAACATTCATGTCGGAGAAGGTGCGCGTCTCAAGATCGTCCAGCTGAGAGTTGGTTATTGTCAGATAAATGGAGGTGTTGCCGTCGAATTTGTTCTGCAGGGCGTCAACCACTTGGTTGAATGAGCCGACACCATCGCACACAACTTTAATCGTGTTGGAGGAGAGCTGTTCACATGTGCACGGCGAGATTTCCCGTCGGACCTCGCAGTGCACCGATGCCACTTGGGCTATCGACATAATTGTATATAATAAGGAAGCCATGACACTTGAATCCTAACCACTGTTGCAGGCCCAATTCAATTCTCAATGTAACACAATTCACAAACAGAGCTTTAAGCTCCTTTTTAAGTGCTGGGCAACTGTTTTCGCTGCTAAGAAAAACACGTTAAATTTCAGCAACTCTTTTTTTTTTGTTTTTTAGTTAATTAATTTTTGTTTTTCTTCAAATCCTTTTTTATCCATTAAAACAAAAATTCACTCGAAAAATTCACATTAAAAGGATAATTTTCGTCGTTTTTTAAAAAGATTTTTACGGCAATTCACAGAAAACAAATTCGAAACAAGCAAATTCGCAACGGAAAATCTCGAATAAATAAAATGTCCGAAGCGAAATAATCGTGTCGACTGCAATATCTTTAAGAAAGCACGTCCATAGCAAACAGCAGTCAGTAACTGAACTGAATACGGCGCGAATCCCACTTCCGACTTCTGAGTCACTGTAGCGGCTGTGGCGTCTGAGAAGAAAATGTTGCCTCTGCATTTATATAGTCGCTCTCCTCTCGTGCTTCGCTTACACACAAGAAATGCTCCTTAAGACCACCACAGTCACACATTTGCATGTAATTAAACTGATTATCGATAGTTTTTGACGTGATTCGTGACGGGCCCCAGTCGGATAGATGTGTGGCGGGAATCGGCCTGCAATTGGACGCGAGAAGTTCCGGCGGATTTTCTCGCGGAAAATGCCTTCATTCAGATTGGACCGTTATGAAAATCGCTGTCGAGTGGATTGGCGCGGGTGGTCGCTCTACTTTGTTGACGCGACGACGTTCATTTGACTCTCAACTCTTTTTTCTTGTCGTTCGTCTTTGAATTGAGGACACAAAAGTTGGGTGGCGCTAAAATTGCTTTCAAATTTTTCAATTTAAGCGCGATTTTGCACTGTTTTTACGACATTTTTAACGACAAATTTGAACGAAACTCGTTACACAAAAACTTAACGAAACAATATGAATATTATGGATTATTTGTGTGCAACTGATTGAATGAATTTATTTATGCGTTATCTTATCTATAAATATACGCTGTAGATCATTTTCAATTGACCTATGATCATTAATCATATTTTGTTAAGCCCCATTTTGTCTCTCTTTCAAACTATTTAGAGAAATTATTTAAGAATCATATCTTCATTCGTACAGAAATTGTTTGGAAGCATAAAAATAACCTTTTGAATCAGATTTGTGGATTTAAGCGAAAAACGGCTGAGATCTCCACCCACTGGCTGACGCTGCTGCCTCTTTGATGTCATTTAGATGTAATTCAGGTGACAATTATTATGATCTAGTGACGCCTACAAGAATTCGGTGTAGATAGTTCGGTTCGCAATGTCACAGCATCCACGACTCACCACTGTAAATAGTTTAACATTGTTTATGGCTGTTGGCGCCAGTCGCATTGTTGTCTAATCGCCGGCAACCAATAACTTATAAGATGTGCTTCTATTTTTGAATTGAATCTAGCTGAAATTCGGTTTCTTATCGCTCACAGCTCACACATTATTGATGATAGCCGAACATCCCATGGCCTCTTATCGATTTCCTGCGACACAATCTCAATTGTCTCGAGGTTTTTCGTCTCAAGAAGAAAAAAAAAATTCTAAGAACATAAGTCGTTTTTCTTGTTCTGAGACAAATTTCTTTAAGACCCACAGAACTTTCAAGGTCATTGCAGTAATAATGTTTGTCGAAAGGCGAATCCTTTAGTCATAGGGATTGCAGGTCAGAAAGACACTCCAATGAAGGCCACGTCACTCATTTAGAGCGATTTACTTTCTTTAATGACTCTTGAGGCGTCCTTAAGGTCCGAATTGTTCATATGTGGGCACCAGGCGGGCGGCATGCAGTCGTGATTCAGCGTATTCAGGCATTTTCTGAATATGGAATTGTTGTTAGCATGAAGAGGAATGTCCATGAGTCTGAAAATAAGACGACAAACTGTCTTTATTTAGCATTTTGAATCTATAATTAAACGGTGGCGTAAAGGAAAAAATAGACGCCGCAAAGAACGAGAAGAATTCGTTCGTCAACGCGACCATGTTATTTCACAGAAAGGAATCTCGATGAATTTCCCACACATAACCGGCAACCGCACCATAACATGAACGCAATGGGACGCGTCGCGACGCATCCCAACGGACAAGAAAGATGTTTTGAGCGTCTTCAGCGAAAAAAACACATGACACGCAAATAAAAGAAGGATGCTAGGAACATAAAATGACACCACGAGGCGCCAGCCGCTGTCGAAACAGATGAGGACGTCATACAATTTCAGTTACCGCCAATTCAGGAATTTCTGGCACTGTAAATCCACCAAGATGTATTTATTGCCGCGGCCGCAAGAATGCAGCGAAGATTAATTGTCGTCTTGCAAGTGCTAAAACTTGGAAAAATTATTTGTGATGTATGATGATGATGAAGTATTATGAGTCGTAAGACAATAAAATCCTAAGATTTTACATTAATTAATGCAATAAAGTCCTTATCTTATATAGATTACACAATATTTCTTAAGGAAATTGTTTCTTTGTTGTGTAAAACTCGTGGTTGATTGAATGTCCTTCAGCCTCATGGTTTTTTGATGCATTTTTCAGGACTGTACTGGCGAATTCTTCGATTAATCTTTCAGAATTGATTAAGAACAATGAATTTTTTGTTAAATCCCTTTTGAATGTTCCATAGAAATGAAGAAATTCTCAAGAAAATCTGCAATTGAATTGAGATGTTTTTCAATTGACCCAATCGTCGAATTGTGCGCAAACGGCGAATCCGCCGAAAGCGTACGCCACCAAATCTCGAAGAACATCTTTTATCAACAAGTCAAGTCGCGATGAAGACGCAAGAGCGTCCACTCAAAATTCCTGAATCTGTTATTTTAGGACAGAGAGACGAATAACAAACACTTGAACTGTACGTATGTCCGCGCGCGGAATTTCGTCTTAATATCAAGCCCAAAGCGTGCCATTTCCATCAGCCGACCAGATTTAACTGGCAGCCCATCTGCAGGCATTTGTCGCCATTTGTTGTGGTATTTCAGTAGCCATAGGTATTGGGAAGGGCAAGGCTGAGCATGCCCCTAACACTCAAATATAACCGCAGCGCAGCGCAAACGTCGCGGACGGCGATTACTGTCACTGGCTGGACGCAAATTTCTACTCGCATTTATCATCTTCATCTGCCAGCTGGTGCCTCTTCAAACGAAACAATTTTAATTGAATAGCAAATTCATTCATAAAATGTATTATGAATTCAAATCACGCCAATTTCCCGTTTCCGCTGGTTTTATCAATTAACATTTCGAAGATGCTCTGCTTTACATTCCACAAGCGTTCACATAACTTTCTATGGATAGATCAGTACACCCCTGAGCGTGGAATTTAGCGGGCTATTATTGGAACGCTAGTACGGAGTCCAAAAGTCTGTGATTCGGACGTCAACAGCGACAAGAAGTTATAGCTAATGGTAAGGACAACACAGTTATTGGATTGCAAGTTTAATTTATTTCTATTTAACAAACCCCAATCGGGTTCTTAAACACTCAATTTTACTGTCACTTCAATATTTGACTGGTTCTGACCAATTCGGCTAATTATTTTACATACTATACATGAATAACGGTTATAATTATTAATTTGAATAATATGTTTTTGTAAGTGTTTGATTAATTTAATAACAGTTTTACCCAAACTGCTGTCAGAAAATGAAAATTAGTCCTTGATGACGTGTTGCTAACCTCTTTTGGAGCAAATAAAATAAACCCTTAGTGTTCATACGAAGAAATCAATGTGAATAAGTCTAAGATGCATAAATTAAATTACAGTTAAATGCTATTATTCCCTATGTTAATAACAAACTTGCGACGAATCATTAAGCGAATGTCTCCCTCGTTCCAGATCTTTACTTCTTCTCAAAGTATTTGGAAATATTGGGATAGCGGGTGGCATTGAAGTCAGGATCCTGAAGCGCACGCTCACGCAACACGCTGGTGACTGCCTCTCTGTACGAATTCTGCACAATCGGATCGGACGTGATGGCGTTGGCCACCTGCTCGGAAGGTGTGGAAGTGGTTACGTTCGAAGACGAGCCAGACGCTGTGGCGGCGGCGCCGGACAAACGAATCACGTTGCGCACACCGTCAAACAAGAGTGCCTGCACCTCGGGCACGGGCTTACCCGAGGTGATCAGTTTGCGTCGCTTCGACGACATGCCGGAGAGATACGCATCGGAGAAGGGTCCCTGTGAGTTCTGACGACGCTGTCGTCCAATGTCACGTGTGATCATGGGCACCCAACGGGATGGGAAATTGGAATGCCAGTTTTCGGAGCCAATCAAGACGCTCGGCAGTGGCTCCGTGTCCCATTGTGTGGATGAGATAACCGATGGCGGAGAGTTTTCCATAATAATTGGATTTAAATTTAGAGTTGCCGTCGGCTCCTCATCACTCGTAGCCATCGCTTCCTCTGCTCTGACAACATTTTCAACACTGGCTGTTGGAGCCTCTGTAGTCTCATCAGTTTCCATTGGCTGTAACAGAAGTAATCAGTCGCCATATCGGATGTGGAGGAGGAAAATAATTAACTTACCGATGGTGATGCATTTGCAGCAGCTCCAGTTGCCGCTGGTGGTGTTCTTCTTCGACTGAATACCAAATAGGAACGGATTCTTTCTGTAGTAGTATTCATAAGGTCCAGATGTTGGCGTGCGGCCAGCGTAAAGTAGCGATGTAACATGGCCTGCGCTTCTGGACGGAAGTCAGCATTGCACAACACCAACAACTGCTGGATGCCTTGACTGAGAACTTCATCGGTCCTGTCGACGCCGACACATGACGCAATGACGCCCAACAGTAAGTGCACGAATCCTTTCAATTCGAGCATGATGCGATTACCAAAGTGGCTGGACGTATCTGTAGCGATAAGTCGTATGATGACTGGCAACTTTATGCGAAGGTAATTCTCGACCGAAGCCCTTGCATCATAATCGGCCAATTCGAAACTACTCAAGATGGCTAATGCTGGCTCCAGCAAACGGATCACTTCCTCGACAGCCTTTTTTTCAACAAAACAAACAGTAAGCGAAACGGTTCAATTCTAATACTAAAAAAAAACTAACCGAAGATAAGTTGGCTGGATTTGCAGCGTCCCTATTCTGGAACAGTCGATTATTTATGAAGTCCATCATGCCGGGACGTGCGGAATTCATAGTTTCCGGTCGCATTTGCACGAGATCACGAACAGTGAATCCACCACCAAACAATTGCACAAACGAGTTGATGTAATCCAGGGTCCTGGCGACGACGGAGTTCGTCGGAAGATCTTGTTGAAATGCGGTGACTGGTGGCGACGAGCGACGTGACCGGCCATTGGAGCGTGTGCCAACGCTAGAGGAGCGCGGCCGTTGCTGACGTGCGGCGTTCGTGCGCTCTGTGTTGGCGGCTGTGTTGTCGCGAATGTGATGACTGTGACATGGCAGGAATCTGTCGAACGAGGACATGATGTGCGATGGAACTGCCCGCAAATTGTTGCGGAACATTTGCGAGTTGCGCGGCGTATACAGAACATTTTGGGGATTTATCGTTGGATGAACACCCTGTGGGCGGGGAGTGCTTCGCGTTTGTGTCGCTGTGGTTGGAAATGTGGCTGCCGTGACGCGTGGTGGTAACCCTAGACCAATATGAATGACTACTCCTAATAAAGTAATTTCAAAATTATAGGCGAGGAGCTCATTTTTAGCCCTATCAACACTTACCGTCCTCATTGGGCGGTGCTGCTTGCGATGCTGGAGCTGCCGCCGCGGCCACATTAACGAAGGGGCCTGGTGATTCATCTCTCGAAGGGGGAGCTGCTGATGTGGCTGTAGCATTACCTTGAGTGGCTTGCGGTGCTATTGAGCTTTCGACTGGGAACCAAGTCGGGCCTTGATATGTCTGGATCGGCACCATCAATTCGGGGGCATTCTCATTTGGATTTGTCATAGCACGAACAATTCTGGCAACATAAGCTTCGTGTTGAGCTGTAAAATGAGGAAAACATCTGAAATGGTTGCCATAAATGAGGTGTAAGTAACTAACCTTGCTGGGCTTGAATTTGCGCTGGTATTGTCACCGGAGTTGGCACAGGATTTGCTGCAGCATTGGGATTGGTAGTTGGCGTCGAAGCAGTGGCGGCCGGTTGAGACGGTGTCTGATTTGGCCTGGGAATAGGAACAAGGACAGGCATCTCTTCGGCGACAATTGTCACAATCGAATTGTTGTTGTTGTGCACATCATTGTTGTTCAAATTGGCCACACCTCCCAGCATCTGACCCAAAGACATGTTGTTCTGTTCAATGGAAAAATGAAATCGTTAGAAACCGTCTAAATGGAAAACATAAATAAAAAAAATATTAATTGGGGGATTGGTTTCTTGTTAGTCATCGTTTTCATTTCATTTTTTTTTGTCAAGTAAAGCCAACCGGAAGTGAAAGACCGGAACTAACAAAAGCACTCTGTTCAACCATGATTGGGCGACACCGCAGATGCCGTGGGCGTTCCATCGAGAGGCACAACATCAAATCGCTGATGGCGTGTTGAGCGTGTGACATGTAGTGCAGAGCCTCGGAGACCCGATCAAAGATGCGCTGGCTATTGTTTCTTTGAACTGTATCCTGCATAATTGGACACAGATTAGAAATCTCCAAATTTGGCAACTGACAAGAGACTTACAGCTTCCGTGAATTCAGGATCATTCAAGAGAATGTCATGATACTGGGCTATAAACGGCTCAAGGCGAGCGTTGACAGCGCGCATTTGGCTGACAACAGCCGCCAGGGTTTGTGGAGTAGTAGTTTGTTGCTGCCGGCCTGATGCACCTGCGCCATCTGCTGTGGCAGACGATGATGGTTGAGCATTACCATCGGCAGCCGGTTGTTCAGCGGATGCTGTAGCGGTTCCAGCTGTAGATGCTTCAGATGTTTGCATGTCAACTGTGTCAGGTCTAGCTGTCTGTTCTTCTGCGGATGGAGCAGTTTGTGGATCAGCTTCCGGTACCAACGAAGCAGCCTGTGCTCCAGCGCCCAAAACCAGCGGATCAGCAGCTGTTGCAGTCTGCTCTGGTGCTGGATTTCCACGTGGTGGCAGTGGTGGAACACGTTCAGTTTGGGTTGGTATTGGTTGTGAACGTGGCGGCAATGGTGGTGCAGACGGCACAACAATCGGATTCGGTGGAACCACGAATTGCACTCGTGGTGCATTGCGATCGCCATTCTGATTGCGCAGCGCCGCTGACAGGGCGCCTTGAAACGCTTCAACGATGCTCTGCACTTGTTGCTGTGGCACGTCGGCGATCGCTGATATGCCCACCTCCAGTACAGTGGACTCCATTGTCTGCTGTGACAACAAATCCATTTCAATGTTGTTCAGGCCTTGTTCCGGATTTTCCAAGTAGCTGGCAATGTTGTTGGCGCAGTCGAGCATGTGTCTAGCGACTGTTATACGATTGCCGCATAACGTCGATGACGGATTCAGAGTGCGCGTTGTTGTGTGCGTTGTGGGCTGTTTGGTTAGAAAAAAGAAATATTAGAGAGATTTGAAATGTTCCAATAACGGGGTAAATTACCATGTTAACAGTTGGATTATTGCCAAACACCGGAATTGCCATTGTGCCCAGCACCATGCCATCAAGTGCACGAAAGATTCCACCATTATCACCGCCACGACGTCGACGCTCGCGCTCTGGATTGATCTGGCCCGTATTGTTGGCGTTGATGGGCCGGCCGGGTGGACGTTGTACCATGTGCACAACTTTTCCGTTCAGGTCGTAGTCTTTGAGCTTCTTGTCGTCCATAAGGACCCGGCCACAGTAAATCAAGCGCTGACATCCCGTTATGATGTTTGTCTTTTCAAAGACTTTTTCTTTGAACTCAGTGACAGTCAGCTAAGGGAAGGATAATAAAGATTCCAAATGATTTCTCTTGAAGGAATAGTCGGATTCATACACAACTTGTTACGCGTAAATAGAGTCGCGACGAGGCAACCAAGTGAAACCGTAACTTTCAAACAAATTGCGCAATTTGCACCACCTACCTCCTCATCCACTGTGAAGTCGTGATTCTGGGAATCCAGCGTCTTTACTTTAAAACTTATCTGCATTTTGCCTGCAACAAGAAAAAAACAAATCAGAAAATCGTTAAACTTCACTAGTTTCTCCAAGGAGGGTGAGGGAAATTTCATAAATCACACCTAGACAAAAGAAGAGTAACCTAACCTCAATCTGAATTGCACTTTTACCGTTTAAAGCAACTTTATTGACATCTTTTTATTGTTTTACAACCGAGAAGGAAAAGAAAACTCACCGATTAAACGTGTCTTTTCCACTCAATGTTAACGTAGCTGCCGCTTGGTTTGTGCGAAAATCTTGTTACGGGTTTTCAATTGGAAAAATTCTATCGCAATGACAATAAAATCAATTTCTGCATCACCACAAAGGGAAATGGGGGAAAAAGACGAAAATTTGTAGCGAATTCAAATCGGTGTGTTTGCTTACGTTTCTGACAGCGCAATTCACTTTTGATTGGAATAAGACGTTTGCTAATTGCCTAATTGATTGCCACAGATAACTGATTTGGTTCTTTACAAATATGCCACAAATATTTTTTTCAATTTCGCGAAGAACACCAAATCCACACAACACAACCACTAACCAGTACAACAACTTTACCAGTAGGACTCGCAATCTGGACGAGCCTCAATGAAATTTTTGTTTTGATATATATCTGACGTTTGGGCATATGTAAAATGTATACTTTGTTGTTATATATATTTCAATTTGAAACGCCACCTTTGTGTCAAAATTGTACTAAATTTGAATTCATGTGTTAATTGTCCGTTATTATTTATTAAACTAATTTACGATACAATTTGAACAAATAAGAAACAATTCATTTTACATTAAAATAAAATGAAAATGAAAATGCTTATGCCTTATGAAAATCATACAGATGATGATGGCTCGGTAATTTGACAGACGTTTTGGAAAGGACCCAACAAAAATGGTTGAGAAAAAATGTCTGTGCATCTAAAAATGTACGTCAGTACGTATGTCCGTACATTCATTTTTATCCATAGCTCTAAACGTCCGAAACTTAAATAAATTTTAGTATGTAATGTAGAAGGAATTTTTGAAAAAAGGGTTTTTTAATGTTTTTAAAAGTTAAAGGTTTGATCAGGTTAAATTAAGGAATAACGTCAACTTATTTGTTCGTTTTTTAATTTTTTTTTCTCGCAAACAAATATTTAATTTTTTTTTTAATATGACAATTATGCGTTTTTGGTCATAAAATAAGGGTGGAACTCCATAAAACCTTAAAACAAATTTCTTTTGTTCTTTTTTTTCTCTCTCCATGTTTTGCTCTACTGTCCATAAAACCTTTT